>PVKM010031348.1:0-16862 GCA_004027735.1 Carollia perspicillata | reverse complement strand
TAGGACACCCAACCAAGCCACAGCAGTCAGGGCTATTTTAAATATTTTAACAAAAATTCTCTGTGCTGAGGAAAAATAGAACTAATAGAACATAGCATACCATTAAAGACTTATAATGAAAACACTTAAACAAGCATGAAATACACATAGCTACTTGATTCACAGCAGTCACTTTTCTAGAAAAACAGCTTAATTCCGGATTAAAGTGTATTAAAGCTACACAGGTAAGTTAGGGTCCCAAACAAAATACACGAATAGGGTTTTATAATGTAATTTAATTGCCAAACTGTAGAAAGGACTTAGTAGTTCATGACAAAAATGCAATAATGCACTGCCACGCTAATTAAATATTTCTTTTCTGAAGGGCATTCTAATTTTACATATAAAATTCAATGGGCATAATCTACTTCCACATGCATAAATACCAAAATGTTACTTACCAGAAATCTTAACCTTATTTACAATTTTCATATTAGTCCCTCTCTCCTAGATACAGCAGACAGTTTGCTCTCCAAGCTCCAATAAGCAATTCTAATGCTTAAATTATAATGATAGTCAGAACTGTAAGAAATACTTTCTTGACCTCTTAAATAATTTTATGTTTAAAAGGCATCTTAGAAGTCATCTAGGGCAGCGACTTTCAACCTTTCCACCTCATGGCACAAATAAACTAATTAGTAAAATTGTAACAGGGTGCAGCCAAGAGGGGAACCCCCAAATAGGGATTTGTAACAGGGTCCAGAAGAGCTTGGAGATCATTGGCTCCACACCACAGGGCCACACCGGCCCAGAATGCTGGCAGCTGTGGCCAATTGTGGGAGGAGCCGGAAATGGGGCTGCAGAGGAGGATTGGTGCTGGGATTTAAACGGAGGCATAGCAGCCATTGGGCATCTCTCTTTTGGGGACCACGTGTCTGTTTAGGACCATGTGGCTTTGGTGTCTTGGTTGGGACCATGCAGCTTGGGTGAGAGTCAGGACCACGAGGCTTTGGAAGTGCTCCCTTTTGCCACGTGAAGGGTGCCGAGAGGACTGTGTACATTTGTGGAGAACTCTAGTTTGTATTTCAAATAAATAATAAGTTCCTTTCCTTTTCACTGATCTCTGTCATTGAGAGATGTCTTTCCGACTGGTGGCAGACAATCGAGCCCATTAGGTGGTCCAGACGGTATTAGTATAGCATCCTGGGAGGGACCCCTGCTCTGTTCTGTAACAAAATCATGAGCCATGACAAAAAATCTATTATATTTTTTTGCCGATCTGACAAAAATAGGTGCAATTTTGACTCATTCATGTTGGAGGACTCTTGTTGTGTTGGTTATTGTAATTTTTTAAATTTGGCAATGTAAGGGGAAAGAGGTCAGTGCCCCTAACTGAACAGTCAGGCCTTACATGTTTTAAAAATTCTGGTGACACACAGGTTGACAATTGTTGAGCTAAGCCCACCAACCTCTTTTTGAATTAGTTGATGTGAGGACCCTGATATAGAGTCATCCAGTCTTGACTGGGACATTCCAGTGACCAGGTCTCACAAGTCATCTACTCCATAATTGTTTGTTCATTCTTTCATTTCTCATTCATTTAACCAGTCCTTATTGAATATCTGCTGTTTACCTGTCAATGTACTTGACACTGATTAAACAAAGTTGAATAAATGTGGAGAAACATGAACACAATTTTTTGCTTTGCTTTGTTCTGATTAAGCGTATATATCTTCTTGGCATTTCTGTCTTTTCCTTATTATAAAAATAGTGGCTGTGAAGAATAATTCCAATAATTCTTTGTCATACATATATTTGGGGAAATAAAGAGTAAGTAAAAAGAAACAAAAGTTAAAAAAAATGTTTTCCAAGAGACAGTCCTACAAATATTTGTCCAGTCATGACACTCTATTAGTTTCTCTCTGAAAGCATGCACAAGAAGCATAAATGCACGGCCTTACATTTCTAGGTTAAAAATATTTGCAATAATGTTCATGTGACACAATTCCCAATAAAGTTATCATATTTAAAATTACCTTTGTCTGCAAATGACTCTAGTATGTTTTAAAAGACGGTAATCAGGACTAAAAAGGCCACTCTTATCTTTTAGGTAGCCAAAACTCAACATAGGTTTCCAGATGTAGACTAACTAAACAAGTGCCTCTGTATCCCTGGGGTTTTGAACACTAGGAGTTTAGTTTAAATTGATGGGGTTTCAGAAGAGGGGGAGGGCAGCCAGCCGCACTACTGACTTGTATTGAGTTCGTTCTGGACCAGTAAAGTGCTATGTCTAACTCATAAGGACAAACGATAAGCTAGGATTTTTCTTCACATTTTTAGGGCACATTTTTTGTTTTCCTTTCTACATTTCATTGCATCATTTTAATCTCATCATTTGGCTTATTTAAATTTTGAAGCATGGGGTTTTCACTGGATGTATCGTTAACCATGCCTCCTTACTCTAAATATTTTTGAGTTTGATATCCTCTATATCTTCAAGTTATTGATTTAAAAAACGTGAACTGGGTCAGGACCATGGAAAAAGACTTCAGAAGAAAACAGATAATGAAGCAATATTAATTCTTCAACTTGACAAGGAACTTCACTTGCTAATGAACCTACAACCAATCCTTTTTGTTTCACAAACCATGAGAATATCTTACTCTCCACATTATTCAATCTTCATACTAAAGGGATATGAAGATCGGTAAATCATTATTGTTATTTTACTTCCATTTGTCGAGTGTTAATAGATCACATCTTTGATAATCTCTTTTGAAATTTTTTCAGGGGCACGTCTCTTTTATTTTCTTCTTTACTATTTATTTACAATTGGTCTAATTTTATATGAAATGATTTCTATAATAAAGCACATGTTTAGATTTAGATGTGTTTTTTATAACTGGGAGATAGAATTAGATCATCCAACCCAACCCCATTTTAAAAATGAACAAATTGAGGCGGGGAGTAATACATTTATATCAGTATAAATCTAATTGTGCATTTCATTAAGTGAGGTCCTTCCCCATTTGCCAAGGACAATCCTAATTTACTGAGGAAGTTAACTCCCCAGTTGAAGATACCCACGGAATTTCCTGATATGTCTTTTCATTATTACGAAGTTGAGCATATTTCATAACTGCAGCCAAGGGAGTTTATGATTGGCCTGACTCCATCTATCCCATATAACTTACATTAATAAGAATTATCATTAGATGAGGAAGGGATAAATTAGATACCACCACTGCATTAAGTATAATATACCAAACTGTTGACCTTACATCTAGTACTGAAGGACAGACCAAAAAAAAAAAAAGACAAAGATTTTTGCGATTCAAGCTGAAGGGCAGACCCAGTGTTACTGATGTTTCCGGGATGAAAACTTATTATAGAAAATTTTATCTAGATTTTATCTAGAAATAATTCGAATTTCGCAGAGCCTGTTCTCAGAGGTTTCAAATGAGCATTAAGTACATCCCATTTTTAACAATCAAAAAGAAAAACCTATGGCAATTTATTGTTGCCTTTTTCAATTAAGTTACATTTCCGTCAGCTACAAAGACCTAGAATAGTAATGTGATCCATTAAAAAATAAAATAGAGTATGAGTAGATAAAGTAAATAAAGACACAACCCTCAGCATGGGAATTCTCTTCTTGCTCTTTGTATCTGGAGAATACTGTCCACTGCAAACACCGAGTTCAGTGTTCCTTAGGCCTGCTCTATCGAAGCAAAGCCGAGGACTGCGGCTTTGCTCTCATTTCCAGTTAGTCCAGACAGTTATTCCTGGGCGCGTGGAAACTGCAAGCTTCTTCTTTGCTTTGATGACACGAAAATGGCTTGAAAAAGCGTAACGTGTTTATAGCAGAGAGGAGCATTCTGTTGTCAGAAAAGTAGGCTCTCTGGCCCTTGACAGAAAGAGACTAGTACACGATAGTAACAAATAGTGGTTATTGAGTCCAAGCCCTGTTCTGAGCATTCTGTATGGATTAATTCATTCAGCCTTTTCGGTTCACTGAGCCTCGCAGGATTGTCCTCATTTACTGATGAGGGAACTGAGACACAGAGAGCCGAAGACCTTGCCTAAGGGCGCACAGCGGGTGGCAGAGCAGGGTCTGAACCCAGATAACCAGACGAATCCATAGTCAACTTTCCTAACCAATAGTAGATGAGACATCTAATATAGACGGTAAGGTGAAGAGTAGGTATACAGTTGTGAGTACGCGAAACATAGGGCTTGTTCTCGTATTGTTATTATTTAATTATTATATTATTTTCCATGTGAGCAACCATATTTTATATAGTGAACATTTCTTTTTCCCCCACACTATCTCCTATTTTTGCTGAGGGTACTATAAATACACACACACACAGACACACACAGAAGTTTATATTTTAGGTTGCCAAGTTTGTGAGTCTTTTCCTTATTGTTTTCCCCTTTATTGCTTATGAGGGTTTTTATATTTCTAAAAATTCATTGTGTATTTTTTCTGATACCATAATTTTATTCAATTTGGAATATATGATATATGAGTGGTAAATTTACTTTTGGTGCACAGGATAATAATAACCAAATTTTCAAACCCTATATTATCGACTTTTCCCATCGACTTTTCCTACTATTTTGAAAGCGTATGCTATCATTCTCTAAGTGGGTTTGTACACATAGGTCTGTTCCCTTAGTTTCTTCCCTAGTACTGATAGTCTTCTCTTTTCCTATAACAAAATCATACTTAAAACACCAAATGAGTACTAACTGAGTCACTCCTACAACTTGGTGATATGCTTGTTGTATCTTTAAGGGCTAGCTCCTTAACTTCACCTCCCAGTCCTGTGCTTCCTCAAAAACTTCTTTGAATTTGCCTAATATGTAGTGTATATATTTGTGAACATTCCTTTGTCTACGTTTTCTAAATTCATTCTTCCAGATGAAGTTTAGAATCTTCTTGTCGAATTCTTTTTTAAAAAATGCTAATTTTTAAAATTGAATCAATTTGATCAATTCAGGGAGAATAGCCAATTCTATTATACTGAACTCTTCTAACCTGGCAGAAGGCATTGGTTCATTTGTTACACCTTTGTCTATACTCTTGAATACAATGTTATGGTGTTCTTTCTATAGAACTCACACTTTTCTCATCAAGTTTATTCCAAACTAATTTAATATGTGTGCTGCTAGTGCAGTTGGGCACTTCAAACTGTTTATTGCTGATTTTTTAAAAAGTTTTGTCTGGTTTTATTTTATATAGTAAGCCGGCTGATGTCACTTATCAGTTTGTCCATTGATTTTTTGTCTTTTTGAGGAATGATTTCTTTTTTCCTGCCCAGTAATTCTGTCACTTATGCATGAGTATTTATCTGGTATTCTCTTCATCAGGACTTCCAGTATTGGGTCGCACAGTGACACTGGTGAAGGTATGGCTGTCTTGTTGCTGGAATATTTAACAAGAGCAGATCTAAGACTTCCCGCCGAGTGCAATGCAGATCACACATTACTGTACTTGCCCGTTCTCAAGAACTTGTCCTGTACATTTTGTTTGCTAAGTAGCTATCGCACTTGTTTGCTCGTTGGTTTGTTTATGTATATTCAGAAAAGAGAGTGAGTCCCTGCCCCAGTTTTATTGAGATGTAACTGACATACTATACTGTATTGGTTTAAGGTATGTAACATAATCATTTGATTTATGTATATTCTGCAAAAACAGTTAGCACAATACAATATCATTCACCTCACATAGTTACATATGATTTTCTTGTGATGAGATCTCTTAAGATCTACTCTGTTAGCAACTTTCAAATATACAATCCAGTACTGTTAACTCTAGTCACCATGCGGTACCGTACATCCCCAGAATTATTTATCTTGTAACTGGAAGTTCGTACTTTTTGACCACCTTCACCCATGTCTCTGTCCCCCATCCTCTGCCTCTAGCAACTATTGTCTCTTCTCTGTGTCTGAGAGTTTGGAGTTTGTTTTCTTAGATTCCACATCTGAGAGATCATACAGTACCTGTCTTTCTTTTTCACTCAGCATAATGCCCTTAAGGTCCATCCATTGTTGTAAATGGTAGGGCTTCCTTCTTTGTATGAACGAATAACATTTCACTGTGTACGTGTGTGTACACATACCTGTAGATCACATTCCACATCTATTCACCTGTTCATGGACACTGAGGTTGCTTTCATGTCTTGGCTATTGTCAATAATGCTGCTATGCACATGAGGGCGCAGGAATCTCTTTGAGATACTGATTTTTGTTTGCTTTGGATATATACTCAGGAGTGGAATTTCTGCATCATATGATAGTTTTATTTTAAAATTTTTTTAGGACAAATATCCATGGTGGCCACACCAATTTACATTTCTACCTGCAGTGCACAGGTGCTCAAGAGGGTGGATTTTATTGAATAATTCTCTGGAATTCTCATTTCTAAGGCTCATATTGAATGTGCTGGTCCAGAGTGTAATTCAAAGAGATTAGGTGGAGGGGCAGAACCAGCATCAGGAATACTAGACAAAAGGGGGCTCACAGGAACCAACAAATTACCCAGGAGGAAAAACGGTGCTTTTCCACATTTCTCAACTTTCCCTAATGCCCTCGAGAGAAGTGGCAGAAGCGTATGGGGACTGTCATCGTACAACCCAAACTCCAGGCCATTTAACACTAGGGCTTCCACAACTGCACCCCAGCCCAAAGTTATAGAACTGCAAGTAGCTCTGAGCAGAAGAAAATATCGCTTGACCTAAACTGCTCTTTGCAATCCCAAGTACTGAGTCTGATATTTCTGCTTCTTCTATTTGCTTAAACTAAATGGATGAGCGGTTATGAATCCTGTCAGCCGAATTTCCTACCAGGCCGATTTGGCAGCTGCCACGTAGATATAATTGCAGGTTTCATTTGGGCAGAAATATATTATTATCTAAGATTCAAATGTTTGCTAAATATCACTGAATTTGATAATACGTTTTCTGCTTTATGACTCCTACAACTGAATATCTCTACCAGGGGGAATTACTGTGAAAAAGCTTCCTAACCATTTTTTTTGTGGCTACTATCCATTCATTCTCTCTGCCATTTTTGTAGTTCTCGGTGAGACCTCCTTTTTGAATATTTGTGATGTTTTGATATTTGTTTCCCTGAGAGTGACTATTGTTTAGATACAAAATGTATTTTTACTTTTAGAAAAATGCAGTTGTATTTCATAATCAGAACCAAAACTATCCTTAAGAAGGCAGAATTTCTAACAGCTATAGATAAATTTTCTTGGCTGTTTTAGTTAGTGTTCTTTTACAGTAAGATTTTACTTGAGTTTGGGTAAGAAGCTGTTCAGTGTCCTACTGGGAAAAGAAGCTAATAATCCTAAAACTGCTAAAATTTTTCGGAAGCACATTACAGGAACAATGGAAAATTCTTTTTGCCTTTTTTCTATTTTTGATCTAAATTATATCCATAAATGCTACACATTTTACAATAGAAAGGAAATTAGTTCTTTCCCCAAAAGAATGGTCCTCCTAAGAATTTCACTGTCTTTCACTAAGTACCAAATGCTAATGCCCCGAGGGAGAGGCAACCAGGACAATAACAATTCTGCAAATATTTATGACCATCTTACACCCTTTGATTCTCCTTTCCTTCATTCTGATCTAAGTACACCTGGAGAGACTGGTTTGACGCACGAAAATCCGGTAATCTGACATGGCCTTTTGGATGAATCAGCAAAAATATAAACCATTCCACAGGGGAGAAATTACAAACGGGAAATACATGGGAGAATACTTTGTAGTAATAAAAGAGATTCAACTTTAAAAGCTAGGTGTTATTTCATATCTACCAATTTGCATTTAAACTAATAGTGTACTATCTAATTCTAGTAAAATAGAAACGCGCATCGGCCACTGGTGGTAACGAGCTAGGCGTGACCGCTTCAGAGAGCAGTGACGCAGGCGCGCGGCAGAGATGCTGCGGGTCGTCCAGACCAGCACACGGGAGGGAACATCACAGTAAAGCCAGTCGGACGAACTTTCGGGCTCCCAGTGCACAGACAAGTTACGCTCACACTACACAGTAGTCTCGATGGGAAATAGCATCACGTCAGAAGAAGCGGTATGCACACCTTACCAAAATGAGACCGAAGTGAGCAAATGCTGTTGGAAAAATGGTGCTGATGCAGTAGTTCAGCTCGGGGTCGCCACTGACCTTCTATTTGTAAAACGCGGTGCCTGGGAAGCACGATTAAACGAGGTGTGACTGCACGTGTCAAGAGCAAAATTGATACACACACCTGCGGGCCCAGAAACCGTACTCGTGGCTATTAATTTTAAGTAATTCAAACGGTGGAAAATCTATTGTATAAACTTACATTCATTTCAGGATCAATGATCAAGATGAAACAATGAAGAAAAATACGATGTTCACAAAAGGGTTTAATTAAGTAAATTATGGTATCCACGTAAAATCTTGAGCAGTCATAGGCAATCTTATTTGTGAGAATTTACCCAAAAGAGACATACTAAAAGGATGCAAAATCTAATTGCAAATTAATGTTTATTATAGTCTAAACTGCTCTATTGAAAAGGCGAGGCTTGTGGGATATCAAGTTGATGTCTGCTCTGGGTTAAAATGATTCTGTGGGCCTAGTTCTTCCCATTTTCTTGGATGACAATGACCTTGTGTCTCATGATTCTCCCATTCATTCTTCGATAATAAAAAGTCTTACCACTACTTTACAAAAACAAACAAATACAAGTAACTTATAAATTTCATTTTAGAATGAAATTTGTATTCTAGTAGGGGAAGAACAGCTTTATATTTGTTGAAAATCATTATGTGTCTTCTGCCCAGTCTCAGTCCTGCGATGGAAAAGGGGAGACACGGTAGGAGTCTTCCTTCCTCTGCACACTTACACTTCCTCTTCGTCCTCCCCACACCACCTTTCATTTCCCAAGGGGTGCGCTGCCTGACTCGACTGATGATGTTATGAGAAGGTATAGGCGCTCCTTGGGCTTAGAGGGTATTTAAACTGACCCCAAACCCCCTTACTTCTAAAGGTTTCTTAACTGATATTGGTGAAGCATCTTTAATGATGGGTTGCTGGTAATTTTACTAACTTCTGAGGCATCTGGCAGTTTCCCTCTTTTAGAGATTTATTTAAGATAATCTGCACATTCTTTGCCCAGCAAATGCAGTAACCTCTCCTTACCAGTCCCAGCACTTTCGATTTCTCATGTGTGCACGACACCAGGCCACTGGATCCCAAGGCCCAGGAATTTTATAGCAAACCCTCTGACCCCTTCTCGTGGGCTAAGGTGAAAACACTCTCATCCTCTCCATGGGGTGTGGGGAGATGTCATACCTCACGTCAGCTCTTCCTCAAAGTCAATTTCTCTTCCCTTAGTCCTCCAAACCCTTGGGCCCCTTTACTCACAAGTCCTTCATTATTTTGGGACTTCAAGGAAATAAAGTCCACAATAGTCCCAATTCAAAATTCTGTACAGAATACACTGTTTATTATAACCACAAAGCAGAAACCTTCTAAATATCCAACAACAGGGAAGTAGCTAAGTCATTTAGTACTTACTTTGAGTATGATACAGCCCTGGCTGATGTAGCTCAGTGGATTTAGTGTGGGCTGCGAACCAAAGGGTCGCTAGTTCAATTCCCATTCAGGGCACATGCCTGGGTTGCAGCCCAGGTCTCTAGTGAGGGCCACGTGAGAGGCAACCCCACATTGATGTTTCTCTCCCTCTCTTTCTCCCTCCCTTCCCTCTCTCTAAAAATAAATAAGTAAAATCTTAAAGAAAACAATAACAATAAGTTGCCACGTAGTGACATGTCAGATTTAGAACCAAATCTCTGTGACTTCAAAGGTCTAGGAGTCAACAGAGCCAATTTGGTTCCCACTTTGTGTAGGACCAGGCACGGGAATGGACACAGCCTCTGAACTCTCTCTGTGTTCGAATCCTCATCCATAAAATAAAAATCACTGCATTCGGGGGACCCTCCAGTTCCCTTCCACTTCATTTGTTTTGAATCTCAGATTTTGTAAAAGGACGCTTTGGCTTTTAGAAAGCTTTCAGCACCAGGAGTTCCATGCAACGCATCAGCTTTCAGAATGACCAGTTCTAGACCACAGCATGGAGCTTTAGGGAAGGTATGCATCACCGCCATGCTTAAAAACAAAGGCTTGCTGAAGGGTTAGTGAGCTTGTGGCTCTGTTGTGGGAACCGTAGCGGGTGCAGGAGCAAGCCTATATTTGGGAGGTAGGGAGCATCGGCCCTCAGCCCCTCCCAGGACGCGTCTTTCAAGTACATGGAGACAAACGCAGCCTTGATCAAAGTGCTGTCCTTCAAGCTCTCTGTAGTGTGATTGCTGCAAACTGCTTGGGTGGGAGCATTCAGACCAGGTTTCTGTCATCTATATTTCATAATATCAGTGGACTCAGAATCCTCTGTAATTCTCACTTTTATGTACATTTCAAGCAGCTACAGTGAGAGGCATATAAGGCCATTACAATTTGGAGAAAGACTTTTAAAGAACATTTTTTTTAAGTCAATGGCATTATTGGATTAGCTATAGGATTGCCAGAGTAATTAAAGTAAATCAAAATGTTCTTGCATGAGTTTCATTTGTAGGAAATGTTAATTGCATATTGTTTTATGCTCTGTCTATATGACGAACTTCCTTAATTAGGTTATGAGTTTTGGTTTGAAGGTCCAATCTCGGGGTAATTAAAGCACTGGGTAATTACCATGTTTTCTAAAACTTATACCCTGAAAGTATTTTTGTAGCTATGTCTCCATGTCCTACCTTCTTACGGAAGATATGATTTTTACCTTTCTTATTCCTTAGAGAGATCAGTGTGGAACAGTTATGGATGGGCTGCTTTTATGATAAGAAATGGGCTTTATTTTGGACAATCATATTCTTGCTGTACCGAGTAAGCAGTATGCATTAGAGGGAGAGGCCAGCAGTGGTCATTTAAAAATCCTGCCTCTGTCTTCCAGACCCAGCTTGGGCAACAGAAGTCCCTTCTTATGCCAAGAATAGAAGTGTCATTTAAGTGTAGACATATTTCTAGTAAATTCCCCAGAACACGTAGAAGTTGTAATGCCCTAGGCTTATGGTTAAATATCAGTTTTTCTAACTAGCAGCAAAAGCTTATGTTCTTGGGGAAAGAAGAAAGAAAAGGGGAAGAAAAAGGGAATGAACGTGAAGCAAGTGACTATAAGATAAAAAAAAAAACACAAAGATACTTAGATTCCAAGGGAAAATAACAAAGAAGGTGAGTGAGTAAGATTATGGACACTTGAGAAATCAAATGAGGTGAAAAAGACCAGGCGATGAAGTCTATAAAAGAAGTGAATTCTGTCTGGGAGGAAAAATCATTCATCAAGATGATCAAAGGATTACAGAAACTGGGGCTTTCTTGCAAAGCCTCACACATGTTCTGTCCTCACCCAGTTGGCTTCACATTCCCTGGGACCTAGTAGAAACAAGGAAAGCCACGCCTGGAACCCTGAGCCTCCCGATACCCATGTGATGGCAAACACAGACCTCTCCTCTGTTGTTCCTCCTCTGTTGCTCCTTCTGGAGCAGGCAATGGTGCAATGGGGCAGCCATGCCTACTCTCAACTTACCACGATTCAAGACAGGTTAGCTCACACCACGGGCAGTTTCCCCCCTGGTAAAATGGGGATAATAGTAAATACTTGATAATAGCCAGAATTAAACACGCTAATGTATGTAACCTCTCTTGACTATGCTAGAAGATCAGTGCATTCTTCTTCACAACCCGATGACAACGTTGTCACTTTCAAGATAATATTGACACTTTCTTCTTTCAGGCATTAGTTTCTCCTGGCTTTACCTGCCCCTCGACTCAGCCATGCTAATAACGACCACTCTAGAACATCAAGATCCCTGGCTGCTCCACGCTCTCCGTTTTACAAGGACCATAAATATTTCAACTGCCTTTATTCCTCCATGACTTACACGTTGCTGTCACTTCGATTTCTCTTTCTATGTTTTAAAGTCCACAAGACATAGTTTTGGTCTTATAGTTAACTATTTGTTTACATATTCTCCATATTTGCCACTCTTGATGTTCTTGATTTCTTTTCGTGCCTCCAACTTTCCTACCAGAATCATTTTTCTTCTACCAGGAAAATGTTCTTCAGTGGCAAGCTGTCTGTTCTGCTTATCTGAAAACTCCCTGTCCTGTCCTCATTGTCCCTGAAGGATTTTTGCTGGAGATAGATTTTCTGAGTTTTCTCCCAACACATTGGGAATGCAATTCCACTATTCTCATGCTTCCATTGTTTCCACTGAGAAATCTGTTTTCGGCTTATGTAATACTTTACGTGTGATCTGTTGTTTTTTTAAAAATCTCTGGCTGCCTTTAACATTTCCTTGTATGTGATTATTTGATGTTCTACAGTTTCAGTAAAATGCCTGGAGGTAAAGATTTCTACCTTGTTTGGGATTTCCAGTATTTATGAATTGATGTCTTTCATCAGTGCTGGAAAATTCTCAGCCTTGCTCTTCCAATGTTGCCTTTTCTCCTTCCACCCTCTCAACTATAATTCTGTCCTTTCCCTTCACTCCTTTGGTTCTATTTACAAAGTAAGAATTTGTATTTGTCGGCTGCACTCGTTTGCCAAATATCACTGTTTATTGCTCTACATACTGCATTTTTCTTATCATACTGCAACTGATTTCTTCAAGTTCTTCTCTTTATTTCTGCTCACTAAATCCAAATGGTTTACCTTCTCATTCTTCTCAGTTTTTCTGTAGACTTCATCAGTATTTGCCATCTTTTTCTTCTGTCTTAAATTTTCTCCTTTTTTTCTGACATTAAAAGAAAATTAATTTGGTATCATTTCACGATCTTTTCAATATTCCCCTTTCTCCTCTTCACTTCAAAACTGAAAGTTATATAGATGGTTCCTAAGTTTTTGTTTTTCATATTTTTTCTCTCTAACATCTTTTTCTAGAAGATCCCATTGCCTGTCAACTCCCTGCTTGTGGCTGTTGTGCCTGTAGTAGGGGCTGACAGCCAGCTGGTGGCGCTGCCCGTAGTATCGTGTGTTTATAACCACTGTGTTGTCTGGCTTGTCAGCACCAGGCTCCGCCGGTTACGGATTATGAACATACACCCTGATTGTGATCCCCAATTTCTACCTCTCTAACACATTTCAGTACCATATTTTCAGTTGCTTTGGGGACATTCCCATTTGACATACACTGGAGATAAACTCAAATCTAAAGTTAGGATCATTATCTCTACCCCCTCCCATCCCACTTTTCTCACCAAATTTTGTTACTGATATCAATATATCCCTTAATAGTAGCAGTTATTTTTTTCTAGTCCCTCAGATATGAAATATCAGAAAGATCTTAGATTTTATCCTTTCTTTTATTCTAAGTCCTACCCACTGAAAATCTCCCATTTTTCTTTGTAGAGTTTTGAATTCCTGTCTCTTTCCTTTCTATTACCCTTGGCACAATGAAATCTAAACACCTCATAAGACGTGGACTTCTAACTGGTCTTCACCTTTATCTATCCAACATGCCAGAACCATATTAATGTAAAAACAGCACCACTTTCCTGCAATGTTTCCTGTTCACAAAAGCCACTGTAGCTTAGAGCGATACTTCTTACATTCTCTGTGTTGACGGCCCAATTTTGACTGTGTTTGTAACTTCCCATTCAGAAGGAACAGTACCTTTGTAAAACACAATAAAATAAATCATACAAAAATAAAAAAGACATACAAAATAAAGCACAATTTATTAGGTTATATGTTTCAACACATGTGATACAATTACTTCATCATTGAGATCTTGCTATTTGTGACAACCTGGATGGACCTGGAGGGTATTATGCTAAGTAAAATCACAAGTTGAACAGAAAAAGATAAATACCGTAGTATTTCAGGTCTTTGAGGAATCTAAAATAAACAAAACAAAACAAACGACCAAACAGAATGAAGCAGACTCATGAACACGGAAGACAAACTGATCGTTGCCAGAGGGGAGGAAGGTGGGAGAATGGGGGGGAGGGTGGGTGGAATAGGTGAGGGGGATTAAGAGTTACAATCTCCCAGTTATAAAACAAGTAAGCCGTGAGGATGTAGTGTAAAGCATAGGGAACACAGTCAATAATATTGCAGTAACTTTGCGTGGTGACAGATAATTACTAGATTTATCATGGTAATCATTTTGTAAAGTATATAAATGTCAAATCCCTGAAACTAGCATAATATTGTGTCAACTGTATTTCCATAAAAAATTATTCCATCCAGTTGCTATACCATTTTTATACTCTCACTCCCACCTTCTCATCATGGGCGGGAGCGGTTTGCCCACAGACCGCACGATGAGTGGGCCACACTTCCATCACCGCGACACTGACTCTCCACAGTGCCTATGGAGGGGGATCAATAGAGGGGGTTTAAAATATGCAGATGGCCGTGCCCCTAAGCTGTAATGAACAGCATATCTGGGAGCGTTGCCAAGGTGTGGGCATTTCAAAAAAGCTGTAAAATTGATTCTGACGCTCAGCCAGGGCTGAGAACTACTGGTTTATGGACAAGAGTGCAAATTTTCATTTCTCTGTAATCTGGCTCCAATCTACTCTTTAAATATTGTCACAGCCACTTCTTTCTTATTGCCCAAATTTCAGTCACCCAGGACATGTAGCCTTTCCAAGATACGATCGTCTTTTCCCCACCTCCGGTGTCTAGTCCCTGCCTTTACTTCGGTCTGGAATGTCCACTCCAGCATCTCTTCCTGGGGACATTTCATCCATGCACAAGTGCCCTTATACTGGAAAATGACCTTTATTTATGAAGCCATTACAGATGATTTTGCCCTCATCTGAATGTCTTTGCTACTTTGATACTTACAATACGTATGATATTTTATTTACATTCTGGCTATAGTTGAATTGTAGTATAGAGAAAAAAATGTTATAGTCAGGTTAATTGCATCTGAGTCCAGATTCCACGTCTTCCTAAACATGTGATCTTGAATGAGCCCAATAAGTTCTCCAAACCTGCACGTTGGGCATAAAAACCCCAAGTTTTTATCACAATGTAAGTGTTTGAAAAGAAAGGAAAGAAAAACAAAGAAGCCCTGGGGAGACTGAAGGCTGTCTTGAACTGATGGGGGTTTGGAGAGTGAGGAGCAGTGTCGGCCTGGGCTGGAGGGCGACTGACCGTCTCAATGCAACAGCGGAAGAACGGGTTGTAGGAAAGCTTTCTAAGTTCTTTTTTTTTTTTTTTTCTCCCAGAGTGGTGGAAATTAGCAACGGTTCAGATTCTTAAGCACATATCATGAAATTATACCAAGGCAGATCTAAAGTCCTGCTGGGGTGAGGAATTTTTTAAAACAATTATTGACTTAGCCTCCCTTCCTCTAGCTTCCTAATGACTAGAGATGACCCTGTACCCACGGGGCCTCATCCCAAGGTTTAAAAAAGCATAAACCTGACCAGAGGGAGTATCTCATGAAGTCATTGATGTTAGTGATTTGATGCCTCGGTACTTAATCTTATCCCCACGTCCTCCCTTAAATGTACCCAAGACTGGCACAAAATATGGCCTGGCCTTATAGTGTTCTATATGCATTGCTTGTGTTTATAAGCCAGAATAAAAGAAACACAAAGAAATAGGCACTGTAGACGGTAAATGAGAATTATTAAAGTAGGCCAATAATTTTTTAAAACAAATGGTAAGACATTTAAGACAATAAATGATTAGTGATCTGAAAAAACAAACAGTAAGAGCATGAGAAAAGTATTAGATAAGAAAATGTAATAGTGATACAAAGACCACAATAGATGGAATAAGTAGTTTTATGGGTACAACTGAAGAGCAAATAAGTGACTTTAAATATTAGATTAAGAAACTATCTGAAGGAAAGCAAATAAGAATAAAGAGATAGAAAAATGTATATTTTAAAAAAGCTAACAGATATACAGAATAGGAGAAATACCAATACCCGAATAAGTTCCCAAAAGAGGGAAAAAAGGAGGAAGAATTAAGACATTTTTCAAAATTAAAAAAGTTGAAAAACTTCATATTGATAGGGCTTATAAGGGGCCAAATGGACATGTAATAAAACATTCATATTTGGATATCGCAATGAGAAGGAAGAATTTAAAAGCAAAAAAATTTATTTTATCAAAAAGTTCATCTGTAAAGAAAAAAATCAGATTAGAAAACTGAAAATAATAAGACAATGTAGTGTTACTTTTAAAGTATTAATAGAAAAAGAACCTAAAATTTAACTGGAGAAGTTGACATCTAAAGATTAAAGCTTAATAAAAGTATTCTCATACATAAAATGTCTCAGAACTTTTACTGTAAAATGGTCCTCACTTAAAACACCCACTGAAATGAAATATATGTTGAAAGAGAAATGAAAGGTAAAGATGAACAAATATCTTAGTTAAACTTATTTTTATGTTAGGTAAATAAAAGTAGGAATAGATAAAGAGTAAAAGTAAACAGACAACATATCAAAACTAAAATTATCAGTAATAACAGAAGATTAAGAGATAAGACAAAAGAAATATGAAGAAATTATCAGTTCTTATTGTGTTAGAAGATACAAATATTTACAAATTTAGGAAATCAAAGAGAATGAAACAGAGAGAGTATAAGTCTTAAGATCAAGAAAACACTCAAAGTAATAAAAATAGAGCACATAACTATAAACCACATGGAGAAAATTTTATACAAGTCTAAAGAAGGAAAGAGCAAGGAAGGTATAAAAAGAGAAGACTAAATAAAAAATACAGGATGACAGAAATAAGTCTTAATTTTACAATAATTACAATTTACATTTAAATTGAAGATGTGAATTAAGATAGCAGGAAT
>PVKM010031347.1:0-16857 GCA_004027735.1 Carollia perspicillata | reverse complement strand
GGAAAGGACAGTCTCCAACAAAAGGAATCAGGAAAACTTGATATCTACCCACAAAAGAATGGAGTTGGACCCTTCTTCCCTTGCGCCATCTACAAAAATTAACTCAAAATGAATTGACCTCAGTGTAAGACCTGAAACTATGAGATTCCTAGAAGAACACGAGGAAAGCTTCATGGCGTTGGACTTGGCAATAATTTATTGGAAAGGACATCAAAAAGCACAGGCAACAAAAGCAAGAATAGACACGTGGGACTACGTCGGACTTAAAGACTTCCGTGCGTCAGAGGACACAGCAGAGAGGAAGGCGGCCTGCGGAATGGGAGAAGAGGCCAGCACCCAGAATATTTAAGGAACTCCTCCTCCGGATGGGTAAGGGAGGTGGAGAGTGGACACTGATGGAAAAGTCAGACGGCTGTCATAAAAACCCAGAGGCTGAGGAGGGCGGCTTCGGTGTGGAAAAAGGTTCAGGAGCGTCCACATGTTTGGCATCTCTGGGCCACACTGGAAGAAGAGTTGTCTTGGGCCGCACAGTGAATAACACAAACACTAATGAAAATGGATGAGCAAAAAAAAAAGGTTTTAGGTAAATTTACAATGTTGTGCTGGACTGCATTCAGCTGTCCAGGGCCGCATGCGGCCCGCAGGCTGCAAGTTGGACTCCCCTGGCAGACACCGGGATGTGCTGCTTCAAAGGAATAGCACCTGACCGTGGGCTAGCCTGTGTGAAGGTCTCGATGTCTTTCCTGGGATGACACCCTTCCCATAAACAGCCTTCAAGGGATGTTTGCTGCTGCTGCTGCTATTATTGTTATTACTACTATTATTATTAGCCCTGGACTAAGAAGCAGGTACACAGGTTGAAATCCTATCTTTCAAGTTGTGTGACTTTAAGCAAGTTACTTAAGTTCTCTGAACCTCTTTTATCATCTGTAAAAAGGGAAAAAACGAGGAAACAATAATCGCCATGCCAGGAGATTGGGGCTAGGCTGAACACACACACACACACACACACACAGCCCTCAGCACAGTGCCAAGCATATAGAAGCACACACCAAATGGTAGCTGCTTTGACACATTTCCTGGAAGCAGGAGCCTTGTCTTCTGGAAGCTAGGTCGATGTGACCTTGCTGGAGTGTGGGTATGCTGTCACCTGAAGGAGCCAAGAAGCTATCCTTAGCTGTTCTTTCCAGTGGAGAGTGTGTTTTTCCCAGGCTGGGAGAAGCTGTGCTGGACACACCTGTGCGTGCCTTTGGGGCGGCAGGAGGTCATGGCACAAGAGGTGTAGGGGCTTGGTGGGCTCCCCAGTGACCTGCCAAGTCTAGTCCTTGGCCACCTCTGTGTCCCCTGCAGAGGTTTGGATTGTCTCGTTTAGCAGGTCTCTTTCCTGGAAGAGAAGGCTCTAGTAGCTGCCTGACCTTCCCCCACCAGGTGCTCTGCCTAAGCCCCAGGAGGAATTGCACATGGGAATTTGTGCAGCCTGCCTTTGTGGAAGGCCTCCAGCTGGCGGAGGCAGGGAGGGCAGGGAGGGCAGGGAGATAAGTGGGCACACCTCCTTCTGGCCCCCAAGGGCTTTCCACACTCCCACCCACTACTACAATTCCTGTCATGAGGTGATATAGTATAAGCACCAGGTCCAACTCACATCTTGGTCCTGCTGTGTGACACTGGGACAGTTTCTTAACCTCTCTGAGCCTCGATTGTCTTCTCTGTAAAATGGAGTTTGCAATTGGACCTACCTTAGAGGTCTGTGCCAGGTGCTTCGCATGGGACCTGGAATGGAGTTAGTGTTCAGTAAAATGGTAGTTAATATTATTAGCCTTAGAGGATTTTTGCAGCACCAGCGAGGCCTCCTTTCTCAGGCCACCTTCGACAGGAGCAGTGCCTGCTCCTGTTTCATCCTGACCCCAGAGAACCCACAGAAGGGGAATGGCACTTTGCTGGCCGTCCCTTCCCTTTCCTTAAGCAACCTTCACTCATTCTGGAGGCTGAAGGGGCAGAGCCCTGCGTCGGGCAGATGTGGGGTTCTGAGCTAAGCACACTCTCCCTCTAGTAACTCTCACAGCCCCCACTTGTCTCTGGCCTGGCACTGAGACAGGCTTTGTGACATCCTGAACAGCAAGCCGTCCAACAGAACCTTCTCTGATGATGAAAACCTTCTATTTCTGCGCGGTCCAATACAACAGCCACTAGTCACATATGTGTAGCTGCTGGACACTTGAAATGTGGCTTGTGTGACTGAAAAACTGATTTTAATATTATTTAATTGCAATGAATTTAAATAGCTGCTTGTGGCTAATGGCTACCGTATTGGACAGACGCAGAAACCGATGGAGAGAGAGGCGGCAGGAGATCAATTGCTCCCCCTTCCTGGGCCTCGGTTTCCCCATCTGCTTACTAAACGCTGCTTGTTGTTATCTCATGAGCGGAAGGACCTTTCCTGGGACTCCTTTACTTGAGATGAGACAGGGAAGCCCTTCCGGATGGATTTCTTTTTTCTTGGCCCTGGTTCACGTTCAAGGGAAAAGTACAGCGAGGTGGGATCCTGGGGGCATGAGCAGAGGCCGAGGTGTTAGGATTAGGCTGTTGATTTTGCGCTGACTCGCGCACAGCATGACCTAGGCCAGATGGCAGGGAGAGGGCTCAGTGGGAAGTGTGGCAGGTGTGGGTTCATTTCTGGTCATGGCCACTTGTAGCTCTGCCTCAGGCTTAGTCGCAGTGTCCGCATCTGGAAAGTGACCGAGGTGCCTCCAGGATGAGATGATTCAACATGGCAGGGCCGTGTGGTGAAAACGCACTTTGCCTCCGTGAGCTTCCTCCCCCAAACCTATAACCAGCCCTGCAGGTTAATCATGAGTCAAACATCAGACACATTCCAGTGGAGGCGCCTCCTCTGATGCACCTGACCACCGTCCCTCAGACTGTCAAGGTCGTCAACAAGGGAGTCTGAGAAACCGCCACAGCCCAGAGGGGCCTAAGGAGGCATGACAACTTAAGAGAATGTGCTATCTTGGACTGGAGAGTGGAGCAGAAGAAAGGCATTTGGTAAAAATGAAGGAAATAGAAATAAGCGATGGGTTCGGGTTTATTAATACTATATTGATCATAATAATATTTCAATAATGGTTCATTAACCATAACAAATTACCATACTAGTACGAGATTAACAATAGTGAAACCATGAGAGAGGATGGGGCAGGGTGGGTTGGAGGGATGTGGGAATTCTGCTCGAGAAAAACGAGTAAATGAATAAATAAAATACGAACACAGGGCCGCTGCAGAGATCACACGGGAACTCATTGGGGAGACACAGAGTGATCCAGTTACAAAAAAGTACATATGACGTGAAACATCCAGAACAAGTAAATCTCCAGACACAAACGGCGGTCGCGGTTGCCTGGGGTTGAGAGAGCGTGGTTGCTAAGGGGCCCCGGGCTCCCCTCGGGGAGGGGACGATGCTCTGGGCCGAGACCGAGATGGCGGCACGGCACACGGTCAAGGCGCTGGGGGCCGCTGGACTGTTCGCTTTAAAAACAAAATGGTTCGTTTTCTGCTATGTGCATTTCACCCCAAAAATGTTATATTGACATTGGATAGGACAGTTCTAAAGTGCTTTTTCGTTCTACAAGACTTTGGGGGTTTTTCTTTGGGGGTTTTCTTACAAACCCGCAGTGGGAAATGGGGGAGGGACTGGTATTGGTGTGATGGGGGGGGAATGAAACTCGTGCCTCAGAGTCAGACACACCTGTCTGAACCCCTACTCTGCCGTTCCCTAGCTGTGGGATCTGGAGCAAGTTCCCTCACGTCTCTGAATCTGTTTCCTCACCTGCAAAGTGCGTGGGTGATGGCACCATTCAATGAGACCCCCTGCTCAGACCCAGGCACATGAGAAGACAGGGAGGAGCGGTCGTTTCCTCCCTGTCCTCTTCTGCAAGTTGTTCAACGGGGTCGACAGCTTTGCCACACACACCCCCCCAACGATGAAACTGGGCTGAGTGCCAAGGGGTGGGAATGAAGGCCAAGATTCCAACGTGTGCGACTTCAGAAATAACCCCTTTCGTTAAGAAGTGCTGGTGACCAATTACCTCCACTACTTCCATGACCTCTTACTGGCAGGGCTTCCTTGTCAGTCACCCAAAACAGACAGACTCAAGGACAATCCAAAGTCAGCAGGGAGAAAGGCAAACACTCCAGCCTTATCTTGGGGCCTCAGGGTGATTATAAGCAGGGTGGCCTTAGGTCGGGTTAGCCCTTTACTACTATCACGAGCTTCAGGACGAGATGAAACTCCTTGTGCTGGCCGCTCTGCTCACAGGTAGGCAAGCCTTTCCAGCTCCCTCCACTTTCTCGGCTAAGATCTCAGCCCTCTGGGATGGGGCCACAGGTCCCAGGGCTGGCCAGATCTGGGGTCTTTCTTCAGAGCTTCCTGTGGGGCGTAAGGTCTCCCACACTGGGATTTCCTCAAATCCACTTCCCACCCTAGCTGGCACCTTTTAACCTTCAAGTTTGAAGGTTAAACTCAGACAACCCCTCTTAAAAAGTCCCCCCTGTCCATCCAGACTAAGAAAGAAGGCCCCTCTCTTTCTCTCTACCATATTGCCTTGGTTCTAGGTCTTCCCAGCAACCCATCTTTGCTTGTGATTTGTATCTTGTTTGGTTTTTTTTTTACACCTCACCCACATGGGCTTCATGAGAACAGAGATAGTGCTGTTTGCACCGTTGATCAAATGAATAAATGGAATCTGATACATTGGATTCAAATCCCACCTCATTCATCCATAGTTCATTCATTTATTCAACGTTGATGGTATCAGAGCCACCAAGGTAGCAAACTCTGGCCTGAGACTGAGGTCTGAGATGAATGAGTCATGCTCCCAGTCTGAGGCGCACACACACACACATACACACACAGTAGCTTTATGCAGATCTGGCCTCTGCAAATATAGAGCTGGTGGGATTAGAGAGAGAGAAAACAGAAGCAGGGGTGGGGTCTGAGATGGGCCAGGGTAGCCAGCCACTCCCATCAGAGCAGGCCCCAGGCCTCTGCTCTTGAACACAGCTCACAGGGAACGGTGACCAGCTGCTGCCCCTCCTTTGCCCTGGGGTTTGAGCCCATGGAGAGACTCCAGTGTCCCAGCAGACCAAACAAAGGGCAAGGCAGGGGGCAAAGAGATGATACTGGTGTCTCAGTTGGGGGGTGTCATTCTGTGATGAGAAAGTCGCTGATTTGACTCCTAGTCAGGGTACATGCCTAGGCTGCAGGTTCGGTCCCTGGTCGGGGCGCATTCGAGAGGCAACCCGACTGATGTTTCCCTCTCGCATAGATGTTTCTCGCCTTCTCTTTCTTCCTCCTACCCCCTCTCTCTAAAAGTAATTAAATAAAAAAAAATTGTTAATGAAAAAAGTACTAACATATGCTGTAACATAAAGGAACCTCAAAACATGATGCTAAGTGAAAGAAGCCAGTCACAAAAGGTCACAGATGGTATGGTTCCATTTATATGATGCATTCAGAATAGGCAAACCCGTAGAGACAGAAAGCAGAATACTGTTTGCCACAGGGGAGGGGGAAAGAGGAGCTTTTGCTAATTGGCATAGGGTGCTCTTGTGGGGGGTGATAAAAATGTTCTGGAATTAGTGGTGACATTTTCGTAACTCAGTGAATTTACTAAAAACTACTGAATTGTACGCGTTAAGTGGCTAAAATAGTGAATTCTATGTTATGTGAATTTGATGTCAATTAAAAATATATTTTTTAAGTTTTCATTGTAAAAGTCCGTAGTCACTTTGCCAGGTTTCTTTGTCCAGCTCTCTTCTGAGGAGGCAGCTGGCAGCGGTCAGGGGGGCAGCGTGGGGCCTGAGTGAGCCTGCAGGCACTAGGGCGCCTGGGATGCGGGCCGAGCACACCAGGAGGAATGTGAACTCCGGCTGTGTCTTGCTGCAGTGGGCGCCGCCGAAGAGGGCGGCATCAGCCCGCGGGCAGTGTGGCAGTTCCGCAACATGATCAAGTGCACCATCCCTAAAAGCCACCCCTTGAAAGAGTACAACAACTACGGCTGCTACTGTGGTCTGGGTGGATCCGGTAAACCTGTGGATGAGCTGGACAAGTGAGTAATTGATCTGCAGGGAGAGTGGAGTGCTGGGGCGGGGGGAGAGGGCACGAACCAAGGATTCACGAAGAGGCACAGAAAGGGGATTTGCATATTTTGTAAGGATAACGTATTTTCACCGCTTTTCATATAAACAAATATGTTCCAAGAGAACATTGAATCCAATGCTCCTTACTGGAGATGAAAAGGGGAACGTTGGAGATGTAAGGTAGCGGGTGCTGCTGCCCTCTAGTGGCAGAATGTTGCAACACAAAACATAAGAATGTACTGTATTCCTGCAACCATTTTTAAAATCGCCTTCAAAAAACGTGATAAAGAGACCAAATTTTTCAAGCCACAGAACCAAAATCTCCCGGAGCATGTCAGCGAAACACAACCCCACGTGTTTGGAAAGAGCACGTGCAGGGTGACCTGCTGCCCAGGCACCCGCTCCTGCCTTAGCTCTGTCCCTGCCCTTCCCCAGGTGCTGCCAGATACACGACAACTGCTACGAGCAAGTCAAGAAGGTGAAAAACTGCAAATTCCTCCTGGACAACCCGTACACCAAAACATACTCATACTCATGCTCTGGCCCAGAGATCACCTGCAGCAGTATGTTTACTCCCTTGTTGGCTTGTGGGCCCTCAGTAGGCAAGAGGGGACACAATAGTTGTAATAGCTACCGTATTGATTATGTTCTTGGTGCCAGGAAGTGTACCATTATTATCCCCATTTTACAGATAAAGAAACTAAGGTTTAGAAGGCTAAGCCATTTGCCTAAGGGCACACTACCTGTAAATGGTGGTGTTTGGTTTTTGAACATAGGTGTGTACAACTCCAAAGCCTCTGCTCTTAACTGCCATGTTATACTGTTCAATTTTTCATAAAAAGAGTTCAGAACCAGCATTTATTAGGTTCTTATTACATGAGAGGTACTAGGTGAGGCATGCCTGTGAGGTAGGTTTTATTAACCCCACTTTACAGGTTAGGAAACCGAAGCTCGAAAATAGTCCCTTGCCTCAAATCACACGGCTTATAAGTGACACGGCCAGCATTTGAACTCAATTGCTTTTCACCTCAGAGTCTCTGGTTTTAACCAGTAAATTATGCAGCACTCATGCTGAAATGTGCCCCCTCCCTGAAGGCAGCTCTGACGAGCAGACAATTCAGAGATGAAGGGTACTGTCGCTGCTGTGCAAACATCAGAATAACCATAATTCAAGTCCAAAAGTGCTGAGAAAAATGTTATCCAGAATCCCACCACCATAAAAGATAAACACCTTCATGCCTCCATGTTCCTTTTTGCCCTTACCATTCCCAGAGGAAACACACACATGCACATTTTTGCAAGTAATTTATTTTTTTAAGATTTTATTTATCTAGAGAGAGGGGAAGGGAGAGAGAAAAAGAGTGCTGACTGGTATGGCTCAGGGCATTGTCTTGCAAACCAAAAGGTCACCAGTTCGATTCCCAGTCAGGGCACATGCCTGGGCTGCAGCGGATGGGGACGTGAGAGAGGCGACAGATCAATGTTTCTCTCACACATCAATATTTCTCTCCCTCTCTCTAAAAATACATAAATAAATAAATAAAATCTTAAGGAGAGAGAGAGGAAGAAACATCAGTGCGAACATCAGAAATGGCTACCAGGGACTAAACCCGAAACCCAGGCCTGTGCCAGACTGGGAATCAAACCAGCGACCTTTTGCTTTGCAGAATGACAACCAACCAACTGAGACACACCAGCCAGGGTGCAAATAATTTATCTTTAATGCAGCTGCCCTCCCCACCCATCCAGGTCAAGGAGTGTGCATCACAGAATGTTTATTCATATTAATTAACAATAACTCCCTAAATAACCACCTCATTGTGCACTTTATAATCTAATCACTAATTTATGCTTTAATGGACATTCACTGGGCAAGGAAAGTATTTGTGGTTTTTAAAAGAAAGGAGCAGAGAAAAACAAAACTTTAATAAGATTGCTGAAGGTAAGCAGAGCTGCACAGTTAAATTATGGCTAGTGAAGTTCATGTGCATTGTAAATGTTATCTGTGCTGTTTCTTTCAGTTACAAAAGCAGACAAGGCCAAAGCAATGAAATGTCAGACTCTACAGAAACACATGTCATGGAAAGTGGAAGGCACCTAAAATTCTACTACCCATAGACAACCAGCTAGATATATATCCCTTCAAATTTTGTAGGCTTTACTAGTTATTTGTTCCTTTAACAAAATATCTTGGAAATATTTCCACAGATAGACATGCTGAATTCTTTTAAATGTCTGTATAATATTCTATTTTTCTAAAAAATATGTGCTTTAAGGTAGAAAAACCGGTTTACTAAACTTCAGTAAGTTGAAATGTAATACTTTGCTGCCTTAGGTGTATGTTTAGTGTTTTCCATATGGCTTATAATTGCCTGCCTATGTTATCAGAGATCTGTCGCTATATGGGTTTTATAAGCAGGGAGCTCATTTTGGGGTGCAAAATAGATAAGACTTTTCAAAAGGCAGCACTCACACCTAGGACCGCAAGATGAAACACAGGTTGCCCAGTTAAATTTGACTTTGACATAGACAATAAACAATTTTTTAGTCTATGTCCCAAACACTGCATTCATTGTTTATCTGAAATTCTGGTATTTTAACTGCTTCATCTGTCAACCCTAAATTTGCACTGACGGAATAGTGACTGAATTATCCCAGTTAGTTTTTCTTGCCCGTGGGTTGTACAAAGCAGGATCCTCCCTGGCTCAGTCCCCTCCTCTTGCTCTTTTCCAGGCAAAAACAAACCATGCCAGGCCTTCATCTGCGAGTGTGACCGCCATGCTGCCATCTGCTTTTCAAAGGCCCCATACAACAAGGAGTACAAGAACCTGAATGGGAAGTACTGTAAAGACTGAGTATTGCCCCTCTAAAGCATCATCCCTGTGACCTTCACCTTCCACTTGTTTTACACTGCTCCAGTAAAGCACCTTGTTGAAAGCCCTCACGTTTGGAAATTCATTTGTTCTCTATCTACTAAACATGACTAAGTCTCTTCCTAGTCCTTTGTGAGCATCATTCCTTCCAGCCTTGGAAGTTGAATCACACAGGATGTGTCCAGGATGTGAGCACCATGAGATCCAAACAATGATGAACAACCACTGAGTATTTACTGTGTGTGTCTCAAAATTCTCTGCATATCCCATGGGGTTTTGACACTATTAGAAAATCCTACTTTTCCAAGCTAAGGTTTAATAGGAGAGGTTGCCTGCCCAGTGCTAGGCATCTAGTGAGTAGCAAAGAAGGGATCTGAACCCAGGAAGTCCAAGAGAGTGCACACTCTTAACCACTAGCCTACCCGCCTGAAGAGGTGGCTCTTGTTGCAATCTGAACCAAATCTCTCCTCCTCTGATTTCTCTGCCTCCATTTTCGACCATGTAAAACTGTTTTTCCTACAATTCTTTTCTAAGCCTTTCAAAGACTTCACCACACTCTACGAGCTGATTTTTAATAACTTCTACTTCTTGAATATTTACTGCATATCACTCTGTGCTAAGGGCTTTCTACAGCTCATCTCATTAAATATTCAAACCAGGTTTGTGAGGTCAACATTACTGCCCCCATTTCATAGATGAAAATCTAAAAGCTCAGAGAAATCACTTGCCTGGGATCACACAAGTGGCATAATCAAGATTTTTACTAGATCTGCCTGACTGCAATGACTGAGCTCTTCACCACTAGGTTGCTTGACCAAGTTTCTCTGCTAGGATTTACGACGACACTGGCATCGAAGTTCACCAGAGACAGTGAGGAGGCGACAAGAAGAGAAAATCCCCTTAACAATCTTTCAATGAGCATCTGCTTAGTGCTCATTACAGGAAACGGGAAACACTAGAAAAACATCTGGGATGACTTAAACGAATAAACAAATATACTGGACAGAGAGTAACTTGACGTTGGGATTATATCATAGTGTTTGGAGCCAGAGAGATTAGCACTTCCCACACGCTTATTAAGTAATCGCTTAACGAAGATACAAGGAGGTGCAATGATTTGCCGCACCGAGTGGAAAAGCACGTGGCCGTATTTACCTCTTCGAATCACATGGTCCTCTGTGTCCAATCCAGTCAATCCGCCGTCCACAGGAGGAATTTCGGAATAGGAAACGTGATTGGGCAGGTTGTGGACACGTGACCTCCGCGCTCCTTTTTCTATTGTTGAACAGAGGCGGGTCCCGGGATGCCAGTAGCCTCCCAAACTCAGGCCCCGCCTCTCGGGGGTGTGCGGTCTGCGCCGGCGCAGGCGCGGTGGTTGGTGAGGGTCCCTTGAGGTGGCGTCCTAGGAGGTGAGGTCCTGCTAGAATAGAGTCGGGGGTGTGACGAGAAAATGAACACATGTGGGCGTGACGTGGAGCCCAACTTTCCGTCCGTGTTCGTCCCTGTCTGGGATTCTCATCCCCTGCGCACACGCCCCTTCCCCCCCAGGGCCCCTGCCAGTTTCCACTTGGGCATTTCCATTGCTTTTATCCCGGGACGGGAAAGTAGGGTCCTGGGAGTCCGAGCGACAAGAAGGAAGAACGGCCGAGGCAGAGGCGAGTGGATTGTGCGCGGAGCCAAGGCCCTCTGGGGCGTCCCAAGTACACACCTGAATCCCCACCCCCACCTTCAGGAATTTTTTTTTAGGTGAAGAGATTTGCAGGTCTGACCCCCACGCCTTGCATTTCTTGTTCTCTCCCTTTGGGATGCTTCTCCTTTTTCCGCTGGTGAATGCCTGTTCATCTTACAGGACCTAACTTGGGTCACTTCTGGAAGTTTCTTGAGCCTTGCCCTTCTTCCCTCCCAAAGTACAGTTGCTCAGTGACCCCACCGGGTTTCTGATGCGTTGATGAGGGAGGCCGAGCTCAGAGCTGCATAGACCTGGTCACCCTAGGTGACATTTGGGCAAGGATCGTTATGTTTCAAAAGAAATATAGTGTGTAGGATCATAGGTAGGGTAGGGTTGTCTGTAGGAATCACGGTAGGTGAACCAATGAGTTGTAAAATGCTTCATACAGCGTTGGTTGTGCAGTAATGTTTAATAAAAGTTACTTTCCCAAGAGAATGGAGAAGGAAGGATATTCACTTTTTATTTTCTTCAGAAAGGCTTTGTTGCATCAAGCAAGACTTTTGTAGTTTTTTAAAGATTTTTTTTTATTTGCTTATTTTTAGAGAGAAGGAAGGGAGGGAGAAAGAGAGGGAGAGAAACATCAATGTGTGGTCACCTCTCACATGGCCCCCACTGGGGACCTGGCCGGCAACCCAGGCACATGCCTTGACAGGGAATTGAACCGGAGACCCCTTGGTTCACAGCCCACGCTCAATCCACTGAGCCACACCAGCCAGGGCGACTTTCATAGTTTTCAAAAAACAAACAGGGCTCTGGGGAAGGTTCCTGGGAGTCTAGTTAAAACAGTAAATCGGGCACAAAGGTTTGGCAGGTCTCGTGGCTCGCCTTTCCACCATCCTGCCCTCCGCCCACGGCCAAGTTAACAGTGACTGACATTGGTTTGCAGTGTTCCAGGCACTGCTGTGAGCGTCACATGCTTCGTTACCCTGTTTAATCCTCAGAACAACCCGATGAGGTAGCTACTATTATCCTCGTTTATCAAAAGACTGAAGATTAGATAAAACAACTTGCCCAAGTTCACCTAACTAGTATGTAGCAGGACGTGGATGGAAAGCCATCTGTCCTCGAGGAGTTTCCGTTCCATGTTATATTCCTTTTCTAACAAATTGACACTCTCCTTGCATGCATCGGTTTAATTTCTTTTGTTTTCATGAAGTAGCATTTATGTTTTGTGGGAAAAATTTTTTAAAATCTGGGTCTTAGAGTGCCATCTCGAGTCTCGACAAGGATAACATGTCTGGAATCAACTAATGTCCGGTGGCAGCCTCTGCTATTCCTGACAGCCAGGTGACTGGCTCATCCTGGTTTGAGCACCGAAAGGCCTGCGTCTCAGTACCGGGCAATGGGGGACAGGTGGTCGCCCAACGTGGGAATGTTGAATTTCTTATCTGTCCTTCCTTTGATCCTCTCAGGGAAAGGTCGGCATTCACTGAAGACCCGTACTCATGCCCAAGCATCTCTTGTAAGGCGAATTCTTACTGAGCTAATGGGCTGTGAAATGCTTCTCATGGTGCTTGGGACGTGTGCTCAGTAATGCTGTGATTTAAGGGACACGTGAGAAAAGGATATTCAATTTATGACAGCATAAGAAAGAAAACATGAGTTAGTGGCAAGGACCTTTCAAGTGTTGTGTACACCGATTTGCCTTGGGGACTCCTACTTACTAAAATGGTGATAGCAGAGCAGAACCTTGGGAGCAACTGAGGGGGAGTATGACCGAAAGTCATGTCCACAGCTGGGCTTATGCAATGAGAACCAGGTACCCAGGGCAGTGACAACCCGATACTGCTCCCTAGAAGGTGTTTGTCATTCCAACCAAGGGCACTTAGAGTGGGTTAGGAATGCCATGCTGGTGGAAAGCTAGAGATGTGAAATACGGAGATGCTTCAGGAAACAATCAAGTTCCTCTTGAGACAAATTTTTTGGAAAGAATTCCATCTCAGGAAGAAATACGGGGGAAAAGGGAACATTCCTAAGGCCCTCGAGACTTGGTTTCACGAATTGTGCCAACGTTAGGCGATGAAAGAGCCTGCCTCCTCTCCCTGACAACCTCACTTCCTCCCCACTGCCCACATTTAACCATTTCTGGTCTTTTTGGTCAGGTATGCGGCTGGCTTCTGCTCCTACTCCAGGCTGACTTCTTTCTAACTGTAATCTTCAAATGAGAAGCATTGTTGTTTAGAAAAGAAAAGAACTAGGAAGAAAATCTACTCGGATTCTAGTCCTGGCTCTGAATCTATGTACTGTGTCCTTAGGTAAGTCTGGGTCTTAATTTCCTCAAAAAGGAGTGGGGGATGGACTGACTTTTCTTATCCCGTCAATCTTGGTGTGACTCTGTCATTTCCTGGTAGAGAATAAGGGTGGGGGAAATAGCATATCCTCCATGAGCCACTTGAGAGACCAAGAAGTTGTATCTGTGTAGCCTTCATATCTTAATATAGTGCCTATCCATAACCATTCATGAGATTTGTGGACAAGAATGGCTTGAGATTCAAAAGACCCAGATTGAATACAATTATTGGTACTGACTCTGGATAATTGAGCAAATCTGGTTGAAAAGGATCTCTATCTCTCTATCTGAAAAAAAAAAAACCAAAACTCGGAATGAGATTTACGACAACCTTACACCTCTTCAGAATTAATTAATGGCTATGGGCAAACCTACAGCTGTGCAGGTGAAAAGACCTCTTTGTGTTTTCAAGATCTTGGGTTATCCCAGTTAACTGAAATCTGCTTTCCGGGCAGGTGCAGAATGAACATGTATTGCTTGCCCTAATTGTAGACAAAAGACCACAATCACAGAATAGGCTGTGATCCTTTCATCCGCTTCACTTTTTGATGAGATTGTGCAGAAAGCTTTAGCCTGGTACAATGATTCTTTCTGGCTAACGCAGCATTCACCCGAGTCTTACTGCTGTCCCCGGCAGAAACAAATCAATGTAAGACCCCACTTGGGAATTCACTGTTTCCTCTCCATAGACCAGGTTCAAGGCAGGTGTCTCATTCTGGCTGAAACGAAGCAGAAATCCTTAGAGAACCACGTCACAAAGTCCTATTTGCTTTTAGTCGATTAAAAGATACAAACATACAGCCCACAACTGGTGTGCTATTTTTAAAAGGATTCCTTTATTCCTTGGCTAATAAGAAATTCATTCATGGCATAGTTCGTCTTTTCAACAAATAAACCAAAATGGTTCCACTAAAGACATCTAACCATTTAGAATTATAAATTAAGTCATTTCCTTCCGCCCCTTACTCCCCTCCTTCCCCGCCCCCACACACAGTGCGATCCCTGGGTTATTACTCTGAAGACCATTCTGACCTACACATTTCTTGGGCCATTTCTTCTGCCTGATGAGATAAACAGGAAGTGAAAGCAGTTTAGCAGTTTTCCTATCAGGAGAAGCTGCTGCGTGGAAGAAGTCTTTCTTCAGGGGCAAATCTCATCAGCCTAAGGATCTAAAGTCCTTGGCTCTAAAACTGCCGGTTAGGCGCTGGGCTGGCAGAGACGTTGGTTTGCTGCCCTCTGCAGGCTGCACTCTGAACTTTGGTTAGTTAGAGGGAGAAGGGGTGAATCCTTAGGGATCTGAAAAGAAAGAAAACAAATTCATGCCAAAATAAGCCAAGAGTAGGGTAGGGGAAATGATTGGGAACAGCAGCCTACCATTCAAAAACTTACGGCTTTTAAGACACATAAATAGGGTAACTATATAATAGGATAGAATAAAACACTACGGTTCAATATTTGTAAAAACAGATTTAGTTATACCAGAATGTTAAACTTTGGTCATCTCAGTGGTGGGATTATGGGTAATTTGTATTCCTTTTACTTATCTGCATCGTCTAGACTCCTACAATAGTCCTGAGAAACTGGTTAAAAAGCGCTTGTGCCAAGGGCACTGCTTGCGCGCTAGTAACGTTCTGTTTCTGATCTAGATGCGGCAGGAGTTAGGTCTTCATCAAGCTGCCCGCTTATATGTGCACTTCTCTGTACATATAGTTCAATTAAAACAGTTTTTACATTTTTTAAAGATTTTATTTACTTATTTTTAGAGAGAGGGGAAGTGGGGGGAGAGAAAGAGAGGGAGAGAAACATCCGTATGTGGTTGCCTCTTGTGCACACCCCATCGGGGACCTGGCCTGCAACCCAGGCATGTGCCTTGACTGGGAATCGAACTGGCAACCCTTTGGTTTGCAGCCTGGCACTCAATCCACTGAGCCGCACCAGCCATGGCACAGTTAAAACAGTTTTTAAAAAGGGGCTGTTATAGGAACTCTTCTTCATTGTTGGCAGGAATGCAGGTGGTACACTCACCTTGGAGGATAGTTTGACAGTTTCCTACAAAATGAAACATACTTTTATCGTATGATCCAACAGACTTACTGCTTGGCATTCACCCAAATGAGCTGAAAATTTATGTCCACACAAAGACCTGCACACGGATGTTTATAGCAGCTTTATTTATAATTAACAAAAACTTGGAAGCAACTAAGATGTCCCTCAGTAGGTGAATGATAAATACTGTGTGAGTGTACGAGGCAAGTGGTGTATGGAAACTTCGCTTCCTGCTCAATTCTGTGAACCTAAAACTGCTCTAAAAAGTAGTCTTTAAAAATGTGGTGGTATTCTACTAGGAATATACTAAAAACAAACTGTACGCATTAAATGAATGAACTGTGTGATGTGTGAGTTTTGTTTCAATAAAGCTGTCTGCATACAGTAGATACACAGTACTCACACGTACTACCATGTGGATGATCCTTGAGAACACTAAGTGGAGAAGCCAGGTACAAAAGCCTACATACATACTATAAGAAATGTCTAGAACAGGCAGGAACGGAGAGATTAGTTGTTGCCAGGAAGTCAGGGGCAATGGGGGGTGGAAAATGACTGCTAATGGGTACAGGGTTTCTTCTTGGGATCATGAACATGTTCTGAAATTAGGTAGTAATTCATATACAACTTCGTGAGTGTACTAAAAACAATTCATTGCATACTTTTAAAGGGTGAAATTTATTACATCTCAATAAAGCTGTTACTTTTTTAAAAACAGGGAAAAGTTAAGGCAGACTTTGGAACATAGTTTTAAATAGCTATGTGCCTAGAATTTAGGCTTCCAAACAATATAGCTTAAGGTACATTAAAAAATAAATTAAGAATGGCCACGCATTAAGGAGCCTAGAGCCTGGTACACTTTGTCAGTGCTTTCAGACGAAGGGGAACTGGGATCTGGATATGTGAGAAGGGATTTACCTTCAGCAGCAGGGTGTGAGTGCAAGTCCCAGCATCTGGCTCAGGAGCGTCAGGCTGGGGTCAGTGTGGGTCTATTAGAGGCAGCAGTTCCCCACAACGAGAATCCAGCTTCAGACATGCCAAGTGATCTGACCTAGTGGGACCAATGTTCAATATTGCAATTGGTAACTTCTCCTCCCGGGCAGTGAGGATAAACCTGTAACCAGAGTACACCTGTCCAAGGAGAAGGCACAGGTAAGAGATCTGTAGATGCAGGAAGGGATGACCCCAACAGGGAGCCTAGGAGAGGCTGGCAAAGGGGACAGCTGCCACCCTGACCAAGTCAGATACCTGCAAGGACGATCCCACCACCAAGAGGGAGTCGGCTTCTCTGACACGCCTGTGCACAAAGTCGACCTTGTCGCTGTTCACTGTGTCCCCGAAGAAAACCACATCTGGTTTCAGGCGGCCTCCACATCGAGCGCAGGATGGGACCTGAAAGCTCCGCACCTGCTCCTCTGTGAGAAAGACGTCGCCGTCAGGAGCCAGGCCGAGGGCCTCGGCACCCCAGGTGGGGTTCAGGGCTGCAAAGCGCTCCTGCAGCACCCCACGCGGAGTCTGTTCACCACAGTCCAAGCAGAGGACCCTGAAACCAAAGAGGAGGCCCACTGAACGATCTGTCCTGGGGAGGCACGTGGCTGCCGAAGACGGTTCATCCCCAACCGCTTGGAGCCCCTCCATCCTCACTCCCTTTTCCTGTCACCCAGCTTTAGGAGCAGCTTCTCGTGACCTCTTTAGCCACCACCATTTCTCACCTTCCTTCCACTGCCAACCTTCTAGAACATGTACATCTGTTTCCTAACTAAACAATCCCTGCCTCGCCTTCT
>PVKM010031346.1:0-16888 GCA_004027735.1 Carollia perspicillata | reverse complement strand
GGACTTGGACAGGCATTTCTCCAGGGAGGACATACAGAGGATTCAGAGACACATGAAAAGATGCTCAATATCACTAGCCATCAGAGAAATGCAAATTAAAACCACAATGAGATACCACTTGACACCGGTAAGAATGGCCATCATAAACAAAGCAACAAACAACAAGTGTTGGAGAGGCTGTGGAGAAAGGGGGACCCTAGTTCATTGTTGGTGGGATTGCAGACTGGTACAACCACTATGGAAAACAGTATGGAATTTTCTCAGAAAACTAAAAATGGAACTGCCTTTTGACCCAGCAATTCCACTGCTAGGATTATATCCCAAGAACCCCGAAACACCATTCCCAAAGAACCTATGCATCCCAATGTTCATAGCAGCACAATTTACAATAGCCAAGTGTTGGAAGCAACCTAGGTGCCCATCAGTAAATGAATGGATTAAAAAACTATGGTACATATACACAATGGAATTCTATGTGGCAGAAAGAAAGAAGGAGCTCCTACCATATGCAACAGCATGGATGGAACTGGAAAGCATTATGCTAAGTGAAATAAGCCAGGCAGTAAAAGACAAATACCATATGATCTCACCTTTAACAGGAACCTAAACAACAAAACAAACAAGCAAGCAAAATATAACCAAAGACATTGAAATAGAATATGGGATGACAGTAACCAGAGGGGAGTGGGGAGAGAATTTCAGGGGAAAAAGGGAAGGGATTATAGGAACAAGTATAAAGGACACATGGACAAAAACTAAGGGGGTTGGAAATGGGAGAGAGGTGGGGAGCACTGTGGGGGTGGACTGGGACTGGAGTAAAAGACAGAAAACTGTACTTGAATAACAATTAAAATTTTAAAAAATGGGGAAAAAAAAGAACACCCGTGTGACTTTTAAAAAGCATATTCCTTTTTTAAAAAACAGCTTTATTGAGGTACAACTAATATATTAAAAATTATAAATATTTCAGGTATATAATCTGATGAGTTTGGACATATGCATATGCCCATGAAGCTATCAACACAATCAAAGCAACAATTTTTAAAGATAAAGATAATAGACATATCTATACCTCCAACAGTTTCCTTTTGTCCCTTTTTTTGTCATAGGAACATTTAACATGAGATCTACCCTCTTAATAAATTTTTAAGTGCACAATACATTATTGTTGACTATAGGCACTATGGTGTACAACAGATCTCTAGAACTAAAAGAACTAATTTATCTTGCATAACTGAAACCTTATACAAACTGAGTAATAATTTCCCATCTCCTCCTGCCCCCAGCCCCTGGTAATCACCATTTTAATCTTTGCTTCTGTGAGTTTGTTTCAGGTATGTTATATAAGTAGTATCATGCCGTATTTGTCCTTCTGTGACTGCCTTTTGCTGTTGAATTGGAAGTGTTCTTTATGTATTCTAGATACTACATCATTACCAAATATATGGTTTGCAAATATTCTCTCCCATTCTATGGACTGTCTTCACTCTCTTGATAGTATCGCAACACTGTCAAGTAAGTGAGAATTTCAAGACGACAATAACACAGCAGGAAACTAAGGCAGGATGTTGCATGACTAAACAGGTCTCCCACCCATGAAGCCGGGCTCTACCCACAAGAATGGCTGAAATCAGAAAGACTGTGAACATCAAACGTGAGTAGGATATGGACTAACTAGACCTCTCATGCATTACTATTAGAGTGTAATACAATTTGCATAATGATTTGTTTCTTATAAAACTAAACATTCAATGATCCAACAATCCTTTTCCTAGATACTTACTTAAGAGAAATGAAAAACTGTCCAGTGAAAGTCTGTATAAGAATGTTCCTAGAAGCTTTATTCATAATGATAAAAATGGAAACGATTCAAATGTCCATTAACAAGAGACTAGACAAGTCTGTTATAGTCACACAGTGGAAGATGACTCAGCAGTGTAAAAGACCTACTAAACAAGTCTGTTATAGTCACACAGTGGAAGATGACTCAGCAGTGTAAAAGACCTACTGATACCTACAGGAACATGAGGGAATCTCAGAACAGGCTGAGCAAAATAACCCTTATAACAAGAGAATATATTTGGCATGGTTCCATTTAAATGTTGTTTCAGAAGAGACAAACCAATTTAAAAAGACAGAAAGTAGACCACTGGTTGCCTCTGGGGAACCAGGTTTAGACTGTAAAAGGACATGAGGAAACTTTCTGGGATGCTGGAAATAATCCTGTATCTTGAGTGCTACTGTTCCATGGCTGTGAAAACATCTGTCAAAGCTCATCAAACTGTATATTTAAAATCATGCATTTTATTACATGTAAATTATATATATCTCAAGGAATTGAGACTAAGAAAACAAAGTATTACCATGATGTCATGAGTTTATATTCCAGGATTTTAATTTGTTTCCTACAAAGTCGATGGTTATCTTGCTCCTTGTGCATCAGGATAATCGCAGATGAAACTTTTTAAAAATGTAAATTCCAAAGCTCCACTCCAAACCTACTCAACCTCAATTGTCTATGTATGTATAAGGAATATGAATACATACATTTATTATACACACCCACACATGTATTTTTAAGCTGTTCAGACTATTTTAACACACCTAAATCACAGATGAGCACTGTCACAATCAAAAGGATTGATTTCCACAATCTCAAAACATCTTTTGAGACTGTTTGAAAATAATTGCTACAAGGGTATAAAATTCTTAAATTCTTATCTGTTTACTACTTTAAAAACAAAAATAATTATTTTAAATACCTTTGTCTCATAAGCATTCAGCTGCTTGCTTTCCTCTGTATTCCTTTTTTTTAGGGCCTTATTCTGTTAAAAGTTAAAAATAAAGAATTACATTTAGTACCAAAGTGACTCAAATGTGCACTGCCACCTCACTTAAGACTGAAATTACTAAGGGAAAGGAGAGTGTTATCTCTAAAACTGGAGTGAAAAAAAATCTTTTTAAAACAGTTTGATACTGAGAATCAGTACATACCTCCTGTTGAAGTTCCTCAATATTCTTGTTTTTATTTTCAACTTGTTTCTTTAAATTGTTAAACTAAAAATTATGAAAAATTAAATTATTTTATTCAATATTCCAGTCAAAATTATTTCAGACTAATAAAATGTTACATAAGTAATACAAAAGTCATTTCAAAAATCACACCATTAAACAATCCCATTAATGTCTAAAAAACCTGTGAACAAGTATGAATTTTAATAAAGATTACTTCAATACAAATTTGAAATTCTAACAATTCTTAATAAAAATACATTTGAATCCAACTACTTTAAAAATGATTCCATTTCTCATTTCTGAGATGTGTTTTACTCATTATCTATAAGGTAAGGGAATAATATGATACTCTGTCTCCTCCTAACTACATTTTCATTCCTGTTAAAATACCAGCTGAACCACTTTTTAAAATCTCCACTTTGAGGGACTTCTTCACCTGGGTGCACATGCAGAATTAGACTAAGAAGTATGAGCCCCCCAACTATCCAGAGTACCATAAAAACAGCACAGATTTCTAAAGGTCCTCCTAAAAAATTCAAGATCTGTACATTGTTCTAATGCCAATTAAAGTAGAAAGAAATTCTAATGTAAAAAATATTTAATCTCCTTCATTAGCACAAAAGACTGAAATATATTTTGAGAGCACCATTTATTTTTTAAGTATTTTTTTGATTATGCTTCCCAATTTTCTTGGGAAATTGAGAAAAGTCTTCCCAATTTTCTCCCTTTATTCCCCCCTCTGCCCTGCACCCCTCAACCCTCCAGCATTCTCCACCTTAGTTCATGTTCATGGGTTGTATATATATGTTCCTTGACTTCTCCGTTTCCTATGCCATTCTTAACCTCTGTTTATTTTATGCCTACCAATTATGCTTCTTATTCCCTGTACTCCCTGCCACTATTCTTCCCCTTCTCCTTCCCCTCCCAGTCCCCACTGATAACCCTCTATGTAATCTCCATTTCTCGGATTCTGTTCCTGTTTTAGTTGTTTGCTAAGTATTTGTTTTCTTTTTTTTTTAGGCTCAATCATTGATAGTTGTGTTTGTTGTCATTTTATTGTTCATAGTTTGCTCTTCTTCAATTTCTTAGGTAAGTCCCTTAACATTTCATATAATAAGGGCTTAGTGATGATGAACTCCTTTAACTTGATCTTATCTGGGAGCATTTTATCTGCCCTTCCATTCTAAATGATAGCTTTGCTGGATAGAGCTGTCTTGGATGTAGGTCCTTGCCTTTCATGACTTGGAATACTTCTTTCTAGCCCCTTCTTGCCTGCAAGGTTTCTTCTGAGAAATCAGCCGATAGCCTTATGGGAACTCCTTTGTAGGTAACTGTCTCCTTTTCTCTTGCTGCTTTTAAGATTCTCTCTTTATCTTTAATCTTGGGTAACTTAATGATGATGTGCCTTGGTGTGTTCTTCTTTGGATCTAACTTCTTTGGGACTCCCTGGGCTTCCTGGAAGTTTTTTTCCTTCACCAGACTGGGGAAGTTTTCCTTCATTATTTGTTCAAGTAAGTTTTTGATTTCTTGCTGTTGTTCTTCTCCTCTGGCACCCCTGTGATTCAGACATTGAAACGTTTAAAGTTGTCCCAGAGGTTCCTAAGCCTCTCTTCTTCTTCTTTTTCTTTTTTTTTTTTTTTTTTTTTTTTTTGAATTCTTGTTTCTTCATTCTGTTCCAGTTGGATGCTTCTTTCTTTTGTTCCAAATCATTGATTTCAGTACTGGCCACCTTCCTGTCACTGTTGTTTCCCTGAATATTTTGCTTTATTTCAGTTTGGGTAGTTTTCATTTGTTCTTTCATTTTTTGACCAAGCCCAATCAGTTCTGTGAGCATCTTGATTACCGATGTTTTGAATTCCATATCAGACAGGTTGGCAATCTCATCACTTAGCTCTTTCTCTGGAGTTTTGCCCTGTTCTTTCATTTGGGCCATGTTTCTTTGTATTGGCACACCTGTTAAGTTGTAACAGAGCAGGGCCTTAGATACTCTCCAGAGCAGAACAACCCTCTCTGCTGCATTGTGACACTGTGGTGGAGGAGTCAGAGAGGCTTGGCTTACTAGGTGCTAGCCCCACTTTCCAACAAACTCATGTGAGGCTGGGAACTTCTCCCACCGTGGCAACTCCTGCCACAGTCCACAGTCAGCTCTGAGTCTCAGTTTCCTGTTCAGCCAGCCCTGCCTACTTGGTCTGTTGCCTTGCCCTGGTTTCTCTCCATCTGCCCATCTGCCTGCCTCCCTCCTACCAGTCTGACTGACTGTTTCTTTAATTTCTTGGTTGTCGAAGTTCCATATAGTTTCATTTTCTTGTATTTCTGGTTGTTTATTGGTTTTAGATCGGTTGCTGTTCTCCTTTTGGTTATGCAAGGAAACAAAGGGCTTCTACCTACACCTCCATCTTGGGCAGAACCTTGAAATATTTTTTCTTATTATACTCACTGCCCCATCTCACTCTCCCTTCTTTCTGAATAAGCCAATGAAAATTGAAGTTTTTGATCCTTTTAAATTTAAATAATTTCAAACATTAGAACTGATTAAGATAAATAAATCTGGTTGAATGCCCAGACATCTTGAAAAGTATCAAACTATCACAGGTCATTATTTTTACTGTTGCTCAAGTACAGTTGTCTCCATTGCCCACCTGCACTCTCCCACCGCATCTACTCCCACCCACCTTCCACCCTCAATCCTACCCCTCTTTGGCTTTGTCCATGAGTCCTTTATACATGTTCCTTGGCAACCCTTCCCCGGTTGATTTTTAAGTAAAGTAATTCTTATGCACAGTAATAAAGAATCTTATTCATCAGAGTTCTAGGTAGAAAAAAACTGGTGTTGATTATTAGAGGCCAGAACTTCAGAAAGCGAAATACACTTTCCAGAGGACTGTTCACTGTATAGAACGTCACATTTAGGACCCTTGTGCAGTGAGGTGCAGAGAAGAAAAGAAGTGAATTGGGAAGCCAGGCAGTAAAAACGCTTTACATAAAGGTGGTAGAAATTTTTCTGCAGCTCTCTTAAGAGATGGGAGAGATATCTTTTTAAAAGCATCTTGCCACTCTGAAGATATCCACAACAAATGTAGCTGCTCAGAGACTGAAATTTCGGGAAAAGAAAGAGACGACTAAAGAGGAATATCATAAAACCTTGCTTTGTGAAGCACTGTGCAAAACTGAACCCAGAGTCTCTTCAAAGAAACTTACAGTGAAAATTCTACATTAATCCTTAAAGCCTTCAAAGAGAACTGAGATTTCTATAATGGCTGTTAAGTGTAAAGGCTGGCCCTAAAGAATCTAGTCACACATACAGAGTCTGGTAGAAGTAAGGCTTGCTTGAGTGTGGTTGGTAGGGTATGTGAATGTCTCACACAAGATGGACAGCAATTTGAACATTTCATCTAAAATGTCATATGGTGGGTGCACTTGAGTGTGATATTGTTATGTTACAGAATTACATGTTATGATTTTATAATGAAAGATTTTGTAAAAAAAAGGGAGTGTTATTTGTGCTGGATCCTGTATATTGTTACAAAGTATCTATTCCCAAATATTTCTGCAGTTCGATAATACCTTGTTTTCTAATGTCTTCATTTGTTTATCTTTTTTTAAAACTTCACATTCAATGCTTCGAACCTAAAAAAGTAATATTTAACATCAGATTTAAAATGTTAACAGAATTATTATTTTCTATGAGTATCTTTTAGAAATGAATTATAAAGCTCAGTCTTTTCTTTCCACAAAAATATTAACAGTTATCAGTACTCCCAATTTATTTCAGTATGCTTTCTTTAAAAAACTGTCTTTATGTTAATGTTTACATGTTAATGTTAATCATTCTTAGCCCAGTATCACTTGGCAATATTTTATCAGCTTTCCCAATTTATCTTGAAATTTTTTAAATTGTCTTGCATATAAATGTTTATAATCTTTTAACTATGCCTTTCACAGACATCTGTTAATCTAAACCACCTACAACCCAATAATATAAAAGGAGTAGGTATTATCCCCATTTTAGAGATAAGGAAATTGAGGGTCAAATAAAGTATGTATGGAAATAAAGTCTGAAGTAAGGTAGTGGATTAGAAAAAAAAAGAGTATAAAAAATTTCAACATCAGGCAAAATATGTGAGAAATATTTACAAACTGGATTCTTTCTGGGAAACTGTTCAATAGGTAAGCTGAAATCCAACCACAGAAAGATTAAATATGTTAACAACCTGTCTTGTATTTTGGTTTTTCTTCTTAATTAATCACTATTATTATCTCATCAGTAAAATAAATTTACATTCTTAGTGGCAGATTTTTATTTTAAATTAAACATCAAATTCATGTTTTTCCTTATCACAAACAAGATTAGTTTTTGAAGCAGCCTCTGATGTAAATTTTAAAGTAGTGAATTACACAGCAAGTCTTGAGAAGATTAAATTCATTTTTTTCTGGTTGAATTTAATTAATAAATATGAGATTTAAAAATTAGCTTTATGAGAGAACAAAATATGATGTAGGCTAAAGAATGTCAGAAGGTCAACTTCCCTCCTTCTTGTCAGGTAGCCTTTGGAAAAAAGTCTTGGAGCCTTTGGAAAAAAGTCTCAAAGTTCTTTACTTTTTGGAATTCTGATTTCTTAATTCATAAAGTGAGGGAAAAAATGACTTCCAGTTAAATAACATATTTAAAGGAACCAGAACATTCCTTATCTATTGTAAGCCCTTAAAAATATTACAGGTCATCTCATCCTTGGACTATCTCAACAGTCTTACAATTTTTAAAGTGTAAGGTCAAAACTCTTAAGCACAGCTTATGAAACCCAAACGTCCTACCCTCACCTCTCCCCACTTTCATCTTTCCTTACTCTTTCCACTATCACCACTGTCTTAAACTCTATCTTTCAGCCATGATGAACGTTTTACAGTTGCTTAAATATGATAGTTCTTATATTATATAATGTGCATGTGTGCATGTAACCTGGAATATTCCTCTTCCAGATATACCCCACCCTCTGACTTCCACAAATTCCTATTAACCTAAGGTTTCCAGCTAAATGTCATTTTTCCCAGGAAGCTTGCTTGTCCAAGGATCGAATGTCTCTTCTATGGTCTCCCACAGCATTTATAAAGACGACCTGTGTTTCAGTTTGGCCACCATCATTTCCTATAAAGACTCCTTTACTATAAATCCACAGTGACCCTGCTCAGTCTATGCAGTCTGACAAGAGGGTGATTGGTCTTCAGAAGGGGACACACAGCTCAGGCGTGGCCAGATCACTCTACCCCTAACCACAAGTGGAGTCCTCTCCTCTCCAACTTGGAGTCCGCTCCAAGACTTTTTTCCAGAGCTTTTAAGACTAATTTTTATAGCCTTTCAACTAATTCCAGTACTTTTCACCTCTTCCTATTCCAGTCTTAAACATTAAAGATGTCATTTTCCTAATGAAAACAAAAAACTTAATTGGATCACCATTGTGTGCCAAGACAAAATGAACAAGCCTAAAAAGCCAAAGTCAGCACCCAGAACATTGCCTAGCACACAGTAAATAGTGAGTAATATTTGTGAATGAAAAACATTCATGACCTTCACATTTCATCTGATCTATTTTTGCATAACTTTCTCCCACTATATATGTTATATACTATAATCATGTCACCTACTTTGCACTATTACACTTTCATGATTCTTCCCTAAAACCTTCTTCCTATATCCCAACTTGTTAAATCATATCCACTAAAGCACAACACAAACATATTACTCAATTTATCAGTATATTTTATATTATTAAAGCATGAGGCTTTTATTTAGCCTAAAAATGTACATCAAATGTTAAATATTGAGCATTTATAAAAGCAATTTAGAATTAGACCACTATTTCTCCTAGATATAAACCATATAAGCACAATAACCAAACTCTGCCTATATTTTAGAGATCAACAGCCTACAACAATCCCTCAATGACTAGTTATTTATTCAACAGTACAGTTCATTTTTTAGACACATGATATTGCCTTCATGATTTGAAATTTTGTGTATGAGCTATTATTAAACATAACATACATTTTTGTCACTCTTGTCCAATTTACATTTAACTTCATCTTCTTTCTGCTTTAGTTCTTCTCTCACAGATTCCAGTTCATTCCTTAAAGAAAATGGGAGAGTGACGTAGTAATAAAATTTATATTTTCATTTTATCCCCTTTCTAAATTTCTAAAATGGTTGACTATTACATTTTATTGGTTTGTATTTTCATTTTGCTGGGTATTTTTCATGCATTGATACTAATTAGGCACAATTCACCCCTATGTTTAAAATTATGTATGTATTTGTTTTGAAATTAACTATCTAGATATAGTCATTTTTCTATTAAAAGCTCCTAGAGAGAAAGTAATACTTATTTATGTCAAGACTTCACTTTACTGTTTTCTAAATCATAAATCAGTCATCACTCTGACATAATTTTATTCAAATAAATTTGGTACATAAACACAGATGATTTTAATGACAAACTACATGACTGAGATATCTGCATACACATGTATCCTCACATATGTAACAGAGTACCTCTGGAAACAGACAGAAGAAAGTGACACCTCTGGGAAAGGGAACTAGATAACAGAGACAAAGGCAAGAAAGATAGTTTTCTTCCCCCAAGTGTTTCTTTGTCCCTTTGAATTTTGTACCCTAAGTCTGGACAGGGTCCAGCAGAAGTAACACCTGCTTGAGTGTGCTTGGTAGGGTAATGATTTGGGTGCAATAACTTATAGTTTTATAATTTGAACATTTTACCTAAAATGTCAAATGGTGTGCCTGAATGTGATATTGCTACATTACAGAATTACAGGCTTATGATTTTGTAATAACAGATTTTGTAATTAAAAGGGGTGTTATTTGTGCCAGATCCTGTATTATCCTTTTTAAAAATTTAAAGGGGGGTGGGAGAAGATAAAGTAGGTAAAAGGCCTCAAATATAAAATAATGGAAGGAAAGATTGTGTGCCAATGCACACAACATATCAGAGAACATAATATAATGGTATGCACCTGATATTTATATAATGTTATTAACCAAAGTCACCCCAATAAATTTAATTTTAATTTTATAATTAAAAATCTGTCTGTTGTACTTAAAAACAATGGAACTTTCTCTAAAGGATACTTGAAGCTATTTCTAATTGTACTCTCTCATGACCACTAATACGTTTCCAGGTCTAACCTGCATGCATGGAATAGTTTTCAATCATGTAGAATAACTGGCTTGTGAAAACTAAACCCAAAATATTTATTCTTTAACTGAGTATTAAACCTTTAATCGGTATATTCTTACTTTTCCTAAATACATTTATATTTAGAGTTCTGTATGTCCACAGAGTAGGTAGATGTTCTAAAAGATATTATCCAAATAATTTGAATTATCTTAAATAAAAATAGCCTTTCCCTACAATATGCCTTTACTATTTTTCCTTAAAATATACACAGGCTTAATCACAGAGATTTAATCTATAAATAGCAGCCACTTCCGAATAAGAAAATTGAGCAAAAAGGGCAAAAGCCATCATTGGAAGTATGATAAAATATAACTTCCCAAATCTAGAAAACAGGAAGCTGTATGCTGGGCACTGTGTTTAGCACTCTATTAACTCGGATAGTCTCACACAAACCTATGAAGGAGGTATATTAGGTCAAAAGGAGATTCAAATAATTTTAAGTAGCAGTAAGTTTTACTGACCACATTCTTTAACCTAACATAAAAATGTCAAAATTAATATTTCAGAAATAAACACAAACAAGACCCCCTATACACTTGGAAATTAACTAAATTACTAGTGGATTACAAGAAAATTTAAAACTCAAAAACAGATTTATAAAATAATAAAAATGAAAACACTATATATCAAAAATCAGGCCATAGATCCACAGCTGTGTTAAGAAGTAAACTGATCTCTTGAAATAGTTTTATAATTTGAAGAAAAAGGTAAACTAAATATCAATATATTAACTTTAGAATAAATTGAAGAAAAGATCAAAATTTTATTTCAGGCAGGCAAAAGATTTCTAAGTATAAAAGCTATAAGAAAAATTACAAAGGACAAGACAATTAGATTTAATTTAAAAATCACAAAAACTTCTATATGAAAAAATACCCAAAGTAAAAGAAAAACAATAGTTTGTGGAAAATCTATGCTATAAATAAAACAAGATAAAGGATTAATATATATTTTTAAAGCTTAACTAAATCAATAAAACAACCAAGACCTCAGAATATTAGTGGGCAACAGGTATAAGAAATTTTAGCAAGAGGAAATTCTTGCAAGCAAATATGAAAAATTCTAATGCTTACCCCCAAAAATGAAAAGGATAAATGACAAGAACAATGAGTTGTTTTTATCTGTTATATTACCAAATAAATTAATGAGAATACCTGAAGCCAATTAAAACATTTTGAAACTAGTATTTTCGTAATTATTGGTTGTATTGCATGCTTAGAACAAATAACCTATTACGAAATGATGCCTCTGACTCAATGATTCCTACTATCAGAGTCAGAGCAAGGAAGAGATCTGTATATGCTAAGATGTTTACTATAGCATTATTTTACAATAGTGGACAACTGTACAATGTAAATATCCAAAAATATAAAGGATTAAAATTTAAAATGTCATATCCACTTGATAGACTGGTATACAGGCATTAAAATAGATGACTGTAAAAACACTTAGAAACATGAATAAAGCTTAAAATAATAAATACTTTTTTTTTTCTTCTAAATTTTCTGGCACATGATTAGTGTGCCTTCTTAATAAATAATATTAGAAAGGTTATGATTCTTTAAAATTAATTTCTATGTCAAATCTCACTATTTCAACACTGAGTATAAAACAGACATCATTACAACTTCATTTTTAAGAAAAATTCCAAAGCAGTAATTTAAGTCTAATTTTTATTTTATGTTATATGCACCATAAGTTTAATAGAAATTAACTGTAACAGGTTAACAGAAAAGAATACTAAATTTTTTGTCAGACAAAAGAGGCCCACTCATTAGTCTTGCCTTAATTGTTTTTCTGTTTCTTCCAGATTTTCTATTTGTTTCAATATCCTTTCTTCTTGCTTTCTGCTATCCTAAAGAAATAATATTGTTTACATTAATTACCTTGTTTCAACAAAAACAAAACTGAAATAATATTTAAGAGCTTCATGTGTCAGCATAAAACTCAGTTATACATAAAACAAGAGAACGAGCTCACTTCCCTAGCCCCACTCCGCTTTCCCAGCCTTTGATTACTCCTCTAACAACCTCCTGTCAGCAGCTAATGAAACAAGTCTTATCTGCTGATTCTCAGTGACACTCTGAGACACGTCCTTTGTGTATATTGTTGTGGCTTCAAGGATTGGTTTTCAACTCCTTGTTGCCTATTGAGTTCATGATTAGTCATGTTTTAGGCTAAAATCAATGCTATACTCTCTCTGTAGCCTTCTCTTCCATCAAGGCAGAAGTGATCCTGTGACCTCAAGTAACACTCTGTCCCACAAACAACACATATACTGTTTAAGTTCTGTGAGCATTTCTTTGTATTGAATTGCAAGTTCCTGAAGAGGAAGAATGATATTTTATTCTTCACTGTATCTTCCACACTGTCTTATATAATTTATTTAATAAATACTTATTGAATAAATATACAAATCTTGATGCTTAAAATTTGATTAACTTTATCATTGGGTAGCCTCTATATTCTGTTGCTCATTATCACCATTTAAGATCAGTATGTATGTTTTCTTCTACAACAAAGTATCAGCTCTAAGATAATCAGACTCCTTTACAGGTCATCCTATTCTAACTCCCTAAATTTAAAGCTAAGAAAACTAAGTCACGGGTAATTTTGTTTTTCAACTCACATTAATATCTTCTTGCTGCTTACTAAGTTCTAGGGCCATTTCACTTCTTTCTTGTGCTAGTTCTTTGTTCTCCAATGAAAGCTTGTTGCAGCTTGCAGTTAGTCCGGTGTTCTTAAGCCTATTAAAAAAAACGTCATACCAAAATATTTACATGTAAAATGAAATGATGTGATATTTAGTTCAAAATAATGTTAGAGGAAAGGAGGGAAGGGCTTGGGGTATAAATTAAGTAAGATTGGCCATTAGTTAATACTTTCTGAAGCTGGGTGATTGGTACATGCTGTTCATTTCATTATTCCCTAAATTTCATATATGTCTGAAATTTTTCTGTAAGTTTTTCAATATGATATCTATTTCCTTTGCATAATCCCTATACCATAACCTGCCCAAACTTTTCCACAAATTTTATAGGGCATATTACTTTTATGTGATTTTTTTCTAATAGACTGCCTTAGAAACTGTTCAAACTCCTGATGATTTGATTCAAGTACAATAGTATATGAGGTGTGAACTGTTTTTAATTAAAATAAAAACTAGGTTTAACCTTTGTACAAACACTTTAACTGCTCTTACAAGGTTTCAAATGCTCCAGACTGGAAAGAGAGATTACTACATCAGTTGCAGAAAGGATCAATTTTAAATGAAGGATGGGGACTGTCCTTCATTTAAAGCACCTACTCTATAAGCACCTACTGTCTCCTACTATTTTACTGATAGTAGAAATTCATGAAAAAGTAGATAAAAATTTTCATTAAAAAATGAAAGGCTGAAAAAGCAAGTATACCAAGGATAACAAATTTATACTGAAGTATAATTAACCATTCAGTCTATTTATTAAAACAGGGTTGACCCTGGCTGGTGTAGTTCAGTGGACTGAGTGTGGGCCTGCGAACCAAAGGATCGCAGTTCGATTCCCAGTCAGGGCACATGCCTGGGTTGCAGGCCAGTTCCCAGCAGGGGATGCATGAGAGGCAACCATAGATTGATATTTCTCTCCCTCTCTCCTTCCCTTCCCCTCTAAAGTAAAGTAAATAAAATTGTTAAAAAAAAAAATGGGGTTGGGTTAACAGGTGAATTTTACTCAGAACCTGTAAAAAAGCACTGCTGAAAAGGTGTCATGAGCAGGGAATGGGAGATGGAAAGGAAGAAACAAGACCCTGAGTAAACTGTGTCCTTCTCATTTTTATCCAGAGCTGAGAAGCAACCAAAAAGAAAAAATCATGCTCACCACTAGATTAGCTATTTGAGTTTACTTTCTCTGTAAGTAATAACAAAATAATTATTTCCTCCCACTTTCTCTGAAAATTAAACTTACTAAATAGGTGACTCACTCAAATAATTTATTTGGACAATATAAAGAATGAATTTGTAATTTGTCATTTTATCAATACAAACATATGAACCAAACAACCAAAATAACGAGTGAGAACTATAAATGATTGTTTTTGAGGAACCAAATATCTCCAAGAAAAGTAATACATTGATCTTAAGCAGTTCTTAACTTCATGATGTACTCTTTTTATGTGAATGGTATATACTTGCCTTAGCAATAAAATTCATAAATTATTTTGACCTTTAGAAATAAAATACAACTTTAAGCCAATTCAAATAAATATGAATATAACTTATTAATTTATTATTTAGTACCAGAAAACTTAGCAATTGCATACTTAAGCTATTTTATAGAGAGACAGAAAGCATACTTCTCATTTTCAAGCTCAGTCTTCAGTTCTTTAATCTGTTGTGAATACTGCTGTTCCCTGGTCGCAGTGGTAGTTAACTGGATTTTCAAATCATGTACTTTTTCCTGGAAAACAAATATGTACATCCTTGATTGTTTTTATAATTTTCTCATTTGAAAAGCTTGCTCCCTCTATGCATGTAAGTCATATATTTGGCAAAAATTTAGTGAGAATGTGTCATATTTTTAAAATTTAAGTAGATTCAGTTCCATAAGCATTATAATTTAACAACTGAGCAATGACAAATGTAATATAAGTAAATGCCATCTTGATATTCTGAAGCTCAACCAATAAAATTATATTTACCAATTATAAAATATTTTTATCACTTTTACTCTACCAAGTAATTAGTTTCAACTAAAATATTGTATTATTAAGAAGAGATACTAGATCCTGCAGAAGTAACGCCTGCTTGAGTGTGGTTGGTAGGGCAATAATATGGGTGTAATAATTTATAGTTTTAATTTGAATATTTTACCTTAAGTGTCACACAGCCTAAGTGTGATATTGTTATATTACAGAATGACATGCTTATGATTTTGTAATAAAAAAATGTTGTAATAAAAAAGGGGCATTATATGTGCCAGACCCTGTATATTAACTAATAAAATCAGTATCTTAAAAACTAAGCTGTTCGTACTATTATAAATAGTTACAATACTGTTATGCTGTAAAAATATAATTTTTCAAATAAAAGACATTCTAAAATTATCATGAGAAATATAAGAAATGATTGTAAACTAAGAATGTAATTAAGGCTAACTTTATATTAAAGTATAAAGAAATTTTGTGAAAAAATCTTTCACAAAGCTAGTAGCTACACCTTAATCTATTTTGCAAATCCTTACTCTACTAACAAAATACGTGAAATAAAAATGTATCCTTTTTAAACAAACCTCTCTGGTTTGGAGAAGACCAGTTAGCTTTTGTTCTGTTCCTTTTAATTCTTCAGTAATCTTCTCCAATTGCTTTTTTTCATCTAAAAGCTTTTGATGTTCTGCCTATTTAAAAAATTAATAAATAATAACAATGAAAGCACACATACATTTGAAATAATCAAACTGCCTAATAAAGTTGTAGATAAAATTATGAGTTTATCTTTGGCTAAAATTTTTTAAAAGGGAAAATAAGGCCTTATTAAGTAAATTCCAAAATTAAATATGATGAAGAATTTAATGGACAGAGCCCTAAAATGTTTTTAAATTTTTTTATTATGATTCAGTTGTCCTCATTTTTCCCCCATTGCTCTCCTCTGCCCTGCCCATACCCCTTCCACATTCAATCCTCCCCTACCATGTTGCCCTTGTTCATGGGTCCTTTATACATGCTCCTTGACAACCTTTCCCCTTCTTTCTTTGTTGTCCCTCTCCCCTCCCCTCCGGTCACTGTCAGTTTGTTCTTTATTTCCACGTCTCTGGTTCTATTTTGCTTGCTTATTTGTTCTGTTGATTAGGTTCCACTTATAGGTGAGATCATATGGTATTTGTCTTTCACTGCCTAGCTTATTTCACTTAACATAATGCTCTCCAGTTCCATCAATGCTGTTGCAAAGGGGAGGAGCTCCTTCTTTCTTTCTGCTGTGTAGTATTTCAGTGAGTAAGTGAACCACAGTATTTTGATCCACTCATTTACTGATGGGCATTTCTGTTTTCAGCACTTGGCTATTGTAAATAATGCTGCTATGAACACTGGGGTGCATAGGTTCTTTAGAATTGGTGTTTCAGGATTTTTAGGGTATAATCCCAGCAGTGGAATCGTCAGGTCAAAAGGCAGTTTCATTTTTAGTTTCTTGAGGAAACTCCACACTGTTTTCCACAGTGGCTGCACCAGTCTGCGTTCCCACCAACAGTGCACTAGGGTTCCCTTTTCTCCACAGCCTCACCAGGACTTGTTGATTTGTTTATGATGGCCATTCTGACAGGTATGAAGTAGTATGTCACTGTGGTTTTAATTTGCATCTCTCTGATGGCCAGTGATGTTGAGCAATCTTTCATATGTCTCTGGGTGCTCTGTATGTCCTCCTTGGAGAACTGTCTGTTCAAGTCCTTTGTCCATTTTTTAATTGAATTGTTTGTCTTCCTGATGTGGAGTCATGTGATTTCTTTATATATTTTGGAGATCAAACCCTTGTCTGATGTATCATCAGCAAATACATTTTCCCATACAGTTGGTTACCCTTTCATATTGATGTTTTCTTTAGCTGTGCAGAAGCTTTTTAAATTGTTGTAGTCCCATTTGTTTATTCTTTCCTTTAT
>PVKM010031345.1:0-16860 GCA_004027735.1 Carollia perspicillata | reverse complement strand
CAGGCGGGGAAGCAGATGCAGGTTTTGGTCTAAGAGCCCGCCTTTGTGGCTTTGGAGAAGTCACACAAACGAGACTGCAGAAGCCAGAAAAATGGAGAGGGCCCTAAAACAGGCCTCCCAGAGGCCTCCCATGGAGACGATGGCCCCCGCCCCCGTGGGGGTTCCTAAGACCTCCTGCGCAGTGCCAACAGTCCCTGTCACTACTGACTGGTCTCCACGCAGGTCTGGTGCTACAATTTGCTCTGAGATCTTTGTTTTGTTTATAAAGGCTGCTTGTGATAAAGAGAAAAATCATTTTGTAAGGAGATTCAGAAGCAAGTGATCAGCGAATTACAAACTGTTAAGAAAAACTAGAGTAAGTATTAAAGCCTGAAACTGAATGAACACTGGCCCACAGGTGTGATGCAACCGGTCCTATTTCTGGACAAGGCTCTCTCCTAACCAGACCCGACGAAACAGAAACACCGAGACGGGGCACAGACTCCCCGCACAGCACCGCACTCCTCTCCCCGCGCCGCGCACGGGCCCGCCTCCCGACCATACCATTTCTCCGTTAGGGCCGTGCGACTGAACAGGAGGATCAGCTGATGCAGAGGGTCCACTCTCTTCGGGCCTTCGTCGTCCTCTGGAGGGTCCGCCCCAGGTTTCTACAAGGGAGTCACATTCACGAAATTCACACTTCAGTGACATGTCCCATCAAATCCAGGAGAAATATGAAGGCTACAAACAACGAGTGAAAGGAGAGCCCTTCTCTTCTGCTGGGGCAGTGTGCGTGAGAGTGTGTGTGAGAACATGTGAGCGTGTGTGTGTGTGTGTGCTAGGCTGTGCGCGTGCGATGTCTGTGTGAGTGTATTCAAATGTGTGTGCATGTGAAGGTGTGTATGTGAGTTTTCCTGTGCGTTTGTCAGTGTGCCAGTGTGTGAGTACATGTATGCGCACATTTGAGCATGTGTGTGCATGTAATTCTGTATGTGAGTGTGTGTGTCAGTACATGTTACTTTTTTCCCATTTTCAGTTACTTTTAAGACTTAAAAAATAAGTTTGTACTATTGAATAGAATTTTCACCATGAGGAAAATTATGAAGCATTTTTACTGATGGTAGAATTAATCCTGACTTTTTGTTGAGTGACAATGAATTTAATATACTGATTGGCTTATTCATATTGTAGTGACTCTGTACATAAATTGCCCTTTCCTGCCTTTAAGGCTCAGTGTTGCAGGAACTGGGTACATTTCTACCACGAATCCAATATTCTCCCACTGGTTTTATTAAATGTTTTTTAGTGCATTTTTCCCACATCATTTATTTCCCTTATACACTCTTCCACCTCCGCCCACACCCCTCCTGCCCACAATCACCATGCTGTTGTCCGTGCCCACGAGCTCTTTCTCTTTTTCACTTGATCCCTCCAGCCCCACCCCCTCCTCCAGAGAGCTGTCAGCCTGCTCCCCGTCTATGAGTCTGTCTCTGTTTTGCTTGTTGGTTCAGTTTGTCCTTTAGAGTCCACGTAGGACTGAGATCACATGGGACATGTCTTTCTCTGACCGGCTTATTTCACTCAGCATGGTGTTCTCCAGGTCCATCCATGCTCCCACAAAGGGTGAAATTTCCTTCTTTTTCACAGCCAAATAGAGTTCCTTTGTGTAAATGTCCCACAGCTGCTTTTCCCACTCATCTACAGATGGACACTCAGGCTGCTTCCAAATCTTGGCGACTGTAAATAATGTAGCAATGTACATCGAAGTGCATATATTATTTAAATTAGCATTTTGGGATTCTCTGGATAAATTCTGAGAAACAGAATAGCTGAGTCATAAGGCAGTTTCATTTTTAATTTTTTGAGGTATCTCCACACTGCTTTCCACAGTGGCTGCACCAGTCTGCCTTCCCACCAACACAGACAAGGTTAAGGCAATGGTCCCCAAGCACCGCTCGTGGCTGTGCCTGATGAAACCCCCCTTGCTTTCAATGACATCTGCGTGATTCCTGCCCTGCTTGTGCCAGTTCATCATCCCCAGCTCCGCCTAGTTTTACATGACAGCTACTTTTCATTTGCTTTCATTAACCTTCAACTTGTTTTTTGGTAACTAATTTTGTTTTGGTTCTGCCATTATAGTTTTACCCTGGTTCTGAGGTGTTTAAAGGTGCTCTGAGGATGACTTTAAAAGGATAACAAAGTCAAAGTTTAATCAATAATTCATCTTAAATTCTAAATTCTCCCCTAAACAATCGAGAATAAAGTCTCCTAGAACCACTATGTACAACGAGGTTTTCTCAGTGTCACACGGTAACTCTCACACCATCAGGCCCCAAACCCTTTCATGTTTAAGCCCATTAAAGACATACTGCTAAATCTTCTATCAGTTTATCTTCAAAGTAATGTTCTTCCGTTTCAATCCAGGACTTTTCATATCCCTGAAGGAAGAGATTCACGGCCCGATGCCTAAAAGATGAGCACAATTTCAAACACAGTGTTGTTTTTTTAAATAAATTAAAAAGATATTACATAGTGCTTTATCACTAAATTTCTGTGCAGTAAAAATAGAAATAAACTCTCTGCAGTCGATGGGAAAGGCACTCTTCGGAGGGGACAGGGCAAGGTTTCTGAAATGACACACTGACTTTGGATTTGAATCCTGGCTTCACCATTGCCAAGCTTCATAACATCAGTCAAGTTATCTCACTTTGCCAACTTTCATTTTTCTAGTTCATAAACCAAGGATAACCTCATATCTACTTCAGCTTTGTGGGACTCAAAATGAGATAAAAAATACAAAGCACACTGGATAGATGCTCATGAAACAGTAACTATTATGAAAAAAGTGGCTCTGTGTAAACAACGTAAGAACTCTGAAGCGAGGCACTCCTCGGTGTATGAGCTGCCATCAGGCACCAGGCCCGAGGATCACAGAGCCGGGGGGCCGGGGGCTGTCTGTGAGCACACAGCTGCAGGTTCCACCCTGGAACAGCGATGAGAAACAGGCCCAAGGAACAGACAGCGCAGACTGGAAGATCAGTAAACTCATCACGAAGTTACTAAGAGGCGTAGACGAGATTCCAATAAAAGAAAGAGAGTAAAATGGATAAAATAAGGGAATCCCATGAGAATCTCAGAAGTCGAGAACGAGACGGTGCCTCGGCAGGATGGGAAGCAGGGCTTCACAACACGAACGACAGGCTGCGGAGCCCTGAGCCGTGCGGTCAGGGTCACGAAGGGCCCTGGAAAGGGGGCAGAGGGAACGGCACCTGGAAACCAGCGTAAACTCTCGTACTTGAGACAGAGGTGCAGAGGGCGGGCCTGTCTCATGGCGTGTTGGAATTGCAGTGCGGCCTTCAAACAATGCCCCACGGAACCCTCGCAGGAACCCCAGTTTGGTAGCTGAGACCAGGCTACTTCTCACAGGTAGGTCAGTGTATTTGCTACAAGCACCGGGTTTGAGAAGTACCGGAATAAGGGACACCATTTGGGAAGCGGCACGTCAGAGAGGGTGGGACAGCAGACTCTGTGACAGCGCAGAAGCCAGGTCAGCACCGCTGCTACCAACCCGAGAGAAGGTGACAAGCAGGTGCGTGAGGAGGTGGCCGCAAACAGAAGTGTGAGGTGACCAGTTCAGAGAAACCATGATGAGACCTGGAGAACAGCTACACAGGAGTCACCAGAGAGGAATGTCCCATGTGACTAACTGGTGACACCGCAGCTGAGGCAGAGAATTTAGAAGCAGCTCCCGGTTTTATACTCAGTGTGAGGAGATGGTGAAGAGAAGAGGCAGGTGGTCTTGGTGACAGGCAGCTGCGATGTTTTGTTGTTTGTTAAGTCCTCCCTTATACCATTCACTCATTCACTTACTGAATGTCAGCGTTCTGGGTGCTGAGGGTACGAAATTGCACAAAAGTCTAAAGACTCGCACATCTGAGGCAGTCAGATTCTGCAGCAGTCACTGAACAATCGCATTAGAGACCGCGGTTCTCTGAGAATAACCAACCAAGGAAAACGAAGTCCGCCGTTATGCAGAGGAGCCACTATGTCCCCTCTGTCATTCTCTTGCGCTGTGGCACTCACATTAAGGTAGAGGCTAGACCCCATCGCTTTTTTGGACATAACTTCAACCTGTTATAAGCACTAAACAGCTCTGACCTTGGCAGGTTATAGAGAGGGGCCATCCGGAAGCAGGCCACCACCGCTCTCTTCCTCTGCTTGGAGAGCAGCTTGTGCCAGACAGCCTTCTTAGACCTCTGAGGGTGCTCCACCTGCAGGGGGCGACAGACAGGCATGGAAACCCCGAGCTCACCGCCACAAATTGCACTGAACAGCTATGCCTTTTAGCTAAAAACGTTTGCAATTTAAATTCCAAGAGCACCTTAAAATTATGGAAAAGCCCATGTCCTGAAAGTTACCGAAGGCTAAATTTGAAAGTTTAAAATGTTACACATTTTCTAAGCAAAAATGTATTTTCCCAATAGTGTGTACTAGAAGCAATGTCATCTCTAAGACTGAAGAGATATAAAACCATTCTACATGAAAATCAGTTTGCATCCTTTTCAGAATTTGGTTGTGGTGCTAAAACATACAAAAAATTAACCCATTTTTATTTATGTACCCATTTTAACTAATCTTATCATAAGAGTTACAGCAATATTATACATAGACGCACATGAAGAAAAGTCTAATGAAAAACTCTGTATTGTTCCTTAATATAATAGGGTGGCAGTAAGATGACCAGGCTTCATGAACACATTACTAGGAATGAGTAAAAGCATGTAACTTTGCAAAAATGTTAAAATATATAACTATTTTGTTAGATAGGGACAAATGAGAATTTCAAAGCTGTAGTCAATGATGCAAGCAAGCTATTTATTTAGCTAATGGTGTTTGGAACTCCAAGAGAAAAAAGAGATTAATTATAAGTATTAGAGAGAAAAGTCCCAACATGTAATTCTAAATTAATTAGTAATCTCTAGGCAATTTAACATTTTACTTCCCAGACTGTAATATCTCCAACGCATACACGTAGATTTCTGGAAGAAATAAAAATGTCATGTTAGCTGAAAAAATAAAACTAAATTTATTATCCTTTGCAGGAAAGGGTCAAAACATGACTGTAATAATGCTTGAGGAAAACTTTAAGAGTATGGGGCTCAAGTGGTTTAGAAATTTTAAGAAAGCAACTTAAGTAATTTGATGACATTTGTTTCTGCAACCCTCTTCCCTCCACAGCATCAGTCACTGCTTTTTGACAACTGTCCACTTCAGTTTTCTTCTCGATGACTATGCTAAGTGAAACAGAACACTGTGGAGACTTAACAGAAAACAGAACAAAAGGTAGTGTTGTTCAAATGGACCCAACACATACCAATTTAAAACTCCATTTTGAGATCGAAGACTGTAAATGATAGCTTTTATTAGAATATGGCATTCTACTAGCAGAGGTGACAAACAAACGTGATTCAAAAGCCCAGGTATAGGAGATAAGTAGTTGGCCTGGCCAGGTAGCTCAGTTGATTGGAGCATTGTCCTGATATGCCAATGTTGTGGGTTCGATCCCCAGTCAGGGCACACAGAAGAATCAATCAATGAATCTATCAATGAGTGCCACAACAAATTGATGTTTCTTTCTCTCTCTCTCTCATCAATCAATAAAAATATATTTTTAAAAGATACAAAAATATATTTTAAAAAGAACAAGATATAACAGTGAAATGGTAGAAAAGGCCTCTGCCATCATGAAATTTACCACTTGGCATAGCATTTTATTGCACAAGAAAAGACCTTAAATAGCGAGTTTTCCTATATATCAAATAACTGGGTATCAGTAGAGTCTGTGATCCAAAGACAGACAGAATGCCTGGCTGTGCCAGTGAGCCTGGTCAGAGATTGAGCATTAGGAAGTTCTGAGGGGACAGTTTTCCTTCATGAGTAAAATTACCAGGTGTACCATACAACATGCACTTTCACAAAGGCTGCTGCTACTGGAGATAAATCAAATCAAGTATTTCCTGTGCATCCACTGTTCTTGCACTGAGTTTAGCAAGTGGAAGTATTATTTGCAAATTGAGTTACAAGTTAACATTAGACGGACTAAAGGCATGAATTCTCCACAAAGATATCTCCCACTCTCTCCTAGCCTTTGATAATTGATGATTTCTTTTTACTTCTACCCTTAACAAGTGAATGACACTTGCTGTTGACTAAAACCTAACTCCCTTACCTTTTCCAGATAATTCCTCCTTCTCCTTTAGGATTTACACACTGATCACCTGCTCCACAACGAGATCAAGCCGAGGGCATTGTTCCCTCTTCAGCACATTATACCCAAGCAAGCTATCTCATCACACACGTGTCTGCTCAGGCGTCCTCATCCTCGCCTAGAGCTCCAGTGACTGGAGGACAGGGACCAAGTTCAGTCCCAGTGCCTGGTGCGTGTGATACCGCCATCTAAGCTGTGCCCTCGAATGGGGCTGCACCCTGCACTAGGGCTGCACCCTCGAAGGGGGCGCATTCAGGGAATGAAAGGCTGCTCAGTGAAAAGAATGGTACTGCTTCACAGATGCCGTTGTTCATTACGATTGCATATATTTATGAACATATAACATCCAAATAAAATAAAATGATTAGATTCCAACATGCTTCATTTAATGTACCTAAAATTCATTCGAGCAACTCCGGATTTGTTCATGGGAAGCAGGAAGAATTAAAAACATATGACAGAGCGATGACACCAGAAATGGTCCTCTGGCAGCCATTTAATGAAATTTAACAATCTTCCTAAATATGCGCATAACTCTAGAAATACAACTCGGACTTTATGCATACTTCAAATTCCATTACCCCAGATCCTGTCGTCTGCTGATGGATGATAATTTGTATTTATTTGGTGTTCCATGACAATATTATGGAGATAGGGAAATGTGAAATCTCCTATATTTTTGCATTACATTATATTACTCATATTATGGTGTAACTTAGATAAAACACATCAGTCGCCATATGGCATCAAGTCCCTGACTTCCCCCTCACCAAGCGCAGTGACACAGCGTATGACATTGGGCTACTTAACTAGACCGGACAGGGACAGGAGGTAACCTGAGAGTGTGTATCAGGAATCAAAGAAAAATGGGCATCACTGCAGAGCTGCTGCGTTCTGCAAAGCATTTGGGCCGCGTGATTCCTGGACGACAGGACATTTGCTGTTTTATAGGCCATGTCAGGCAGGCGCTGTCTCGGAGGCTTGATGACAGAGGGCACTGGTGGGTCACTGTGCTGTTCTGCAGGATGGGCCTTGTGAGAATTAAACGGAGGCTGTCTCTCTGCTGCAGATATTTTACTTCTGCCACAGGATCCCTTCTACAAAAACGTAACCCACTGACTGATGACGTTTCAAATATTATTGGCTTCGGAATTCCTGAGCAAAGACAATGAATGGGAAGCTCTAACACACAGTGAGCTTCATAGTTTAAAATAGGGTGCAACTGAAAATTATATAAAAACACTATTCTTACATGGTTTTAATAACAATGCATTGTTCTTTAAATGTAATTTACTGCTGATCTTAGAAAAAATTATCTCGAAAGTATCTCTAATGAAAGAAAAAACGTAAACATGAGACACAAAATTGAATAATCAAACTAGTGAAAGATAGCAGGTCAATGTTTTTTTGAGTGGTGATAAAGATGATAAAGCACAAAGCATTTGAAACCATGTGGAACTCCTCAAATTTTTCGTGGAAGGACTTAAAATTAAGTATATAATCCTAATTATCTGCACAATTTTGGAAATATTTTTAATAAAATAATTAAACAAAGGCCTTGAGCTACCCAAATGCATTGCCATATATTGCTACAAAAATTATAAGCTTAGAAATTGTATTCATTAAATATTAAGTACTCCTGACTCGTATATGCTTCACAATGAATGTGCTGAACATGTAATTTTTTGGCCCTATTGGACTGAATGAACACAGACTCTCACCTGTTCGAGGTGGAAGAGCACGTTGGCTATGTCCAGGACTCTCTCCACCGTCTTCTCGGGATCTGAATTGTCTTCAGTCCTATTAGGTAAGTCTTTGTAAAGGGCCATCTGCCACCTAATAGCAGGGTCCTCCAACTGCAGAGCAAAGGAAAAAGCTCAGAAGTGCAAGGCCGCAAAGGAAACCAGAAGATCTACAACTGCGTTTGAGCACTGCACCACACCGAACACTGTCCAGAGATCGAGACAGGAAAGAAATGTGTATTCAGGAAATTCGTCTCCAGTGTGAAGACAAACATTAAACAAAGGCTTACGACTCGGATAAGGTCTACTGCAAAGAAATGCAGGGCATCGCGAGGCTCAACCCAGTCTGCTGGTGGCTGGGAAGATTTCCCTAATCAAGTGAAGTTTCAACTACAATTTAAGGATGACTTGGAGATACTCAGGAAAAGGGAAAACATGAAGCTTTTTCATCTTTCTCTCTTCCTTTCCCAGTCAAACTCTGAGAGATGTACACATTTACTTTCATAGAAATACTATAGCATCGCAATATTATCTACAAATACAGGGACACGGGAGCTCAGTCTCACTGAAACAGAAATATCAATTAATGTCATCAACGGAGAGCTATACAACTGTACTGTTACAGTAAAGGAGCCTATACGTTCTTCTGCCTAGACTGTCAAGTTTTCTGAGTGAAAGGCATAACTGAACCCGGTGCCTCTCTAACAAAGACTACCATGAATCACAGCACTGACGACAAGAAGCATCTCCACAGGGATGAAGCGCACTGCTCCAAAACAGTAACACGGAATAACTCCGCCAGCAGAACAGCAGAGCAACCCCTAGGCGCCCTCCCTTTATCATTTCCATGAAAAATGGGGGGCCGGGGCGCTGGAGCAGAAGTGGATGGACAACATCAAATCCTCACCGTTCTTCCTAGGAAAGCCTAATTTGAAATGTCAAAAATAGCTTCCACGTGGAGGCAAATGCAGAGGTGGAGCTTCGTGCCCCCGATGACTTGTAAACGCCATTTGTCCTATGTGAAAACAACATGCTTTTTCTCCATATGCTATTTTCATCTGAGAACTGTATTTGGTTCGTCTAGATTTTGGTATGTATCCTTACTTATATATGGCAAAATAAGTACAATCTTTATTCTAATATAAAATTACTTCCCCTGTCCCCAGAACTACCATTTGGTTTTTTTAATCATTTTTTACTGTTGTTCAGAGCTACCATTTCTACAGTTTCAAGACAATGTATTCAGGAAGCAGCTAGGAAAAAAAGCTTCATTTTTTTGCAAGTCTGCATGTCCCCCAAACATGCGCTGACCCCCAGTGTCAAAAAGCATAGAATGAAGTGTCAGGAATAACGTGGATGCATTACCTCATCCTAGTCAGCTCTCATTCATCCGGAGGAGAACTATTAACAACAAACACATTTCCTTTCCTGTTCTCCTTTCTTCCTGACTCCCCAATACACAGCACAGACTGTCCGAAGAGTTCCTACCAGTGACCTCTAGAATGTAATGGAAGGGCTCCCTTCTGTGCACCCAAACGTAACCTTTGTACGGGACCACGCCCTGAAAGCAGCATACACCCTGGACACATCCCGTCTCCACTCAGGAGCGCTCGTCCTAGACCACAGCCCTCACAGTGTGGCCTCGAGTCCCCAGGGATCCTGAGGACCTTGTGGGGGAACGTGATCCCCTCTAACACCTGTGCGTGACATAAGCTCTTCCCTTGAGGTTCAGCTGGAGGCTTCATGAACATTTTCCAGATGTTTAAACTCTTTTGCCATCTGGAAAGAGAGCATGCTCTAGTGAGAATCAATCTGCTCTGGAAAGGTTCTCACGAAACATGTGACTCAGCACACACCCAGGTGCACACAGAATTGGCTCCCAATAAGTTTTTGTGGTTGTGAATATTGTAATGGTTTGTCTCACCTTTCTTGTATTGTATTCCAAAGTGTTAATAGCAAAATAATATGATTTGAACCTTTGGAAAGAAATATTTTAATACCCAGAAAGACACACATTATACTGTAGTCACTACTTTATGACATTTGGCACTTTCGTAACCAGGAGGAGTCCTCAGAAAGGACACAAGCGAACAGGCGAACCGAAAACGTTAAACTGCTAGACGCCTTACGCAACAGGTTCTCCGAACACAGCCAACGACTTACCCACTCACATGAAAAAATGTCCACTTAATAGTCCATGCTTACTTCAGTACAAAAACCAATTCCAGCACTTGTGTTTTTTACCCACATTAAAAAGTAGGTGTCACTGTGATTTCCATTCGTGTTTTTTTCTAAATGCATACTCCCTTTTCTAGGTAACTCAGTTACCCCTGTTCCAGCAGTTCTTAACACCTTCTTGAATACCACTGGCTCGTAGATACAGCACACGTATCTAATTTCTGAGCCCTAGATGTGAAGTCTCACATTCTTGTGGATAGCCATCTCCATCTCTGAAAGGTCCTCAAACTCAGGTAGATGAAGGCCATTTCCAACCTTTATGTCAACTAATGACACTGTTTTCGAGGTCTGGCAATCTCTGATGAGCTGCTTTATAACACATTTGTTACCCTGAGGGTCTACAGTACAAGACGATTTTCAAGTAGGATAACACTGATTAAAATAATATATTTTCACTGTCTTAATTGCTAAATTAACATTATTTAGAATACTATTATAAAGAGAGACGAACCATTGTACAGATGCTAAATACGCTTTAGAATAAATGGGGCTTACCTTGCCTTGTAAATGAATATTACTGCGGATTATATCTCGAACTTCATCCTCAGTGTCTTTCTGTCAAGAAAGAAATGTTACCTAGGAGTCTGATGAAGCATCACCTGTTATAAGTCAACAGAAATCACGTGCACCCCTTTTAAAACAGTGTATGTCTGAACAGTATCTTCACAAGATTTGAATGCATGCCACTAATTCGCGGGTCTCTTTCAGATACTTTCCTGCTACCACTGTGCCTTGGAACAGCCCACCTGAACTCCACAGCAAGTGCAGTAAGACTCAGTGGAACTGAGTCTCCAGTTTACAACAGGGGTAGGGCAGGGAGAAACATGCTCCCTGGTCTTCAAACAGAAACCTGTCCCTCCTTGAAATGTCCACAAAGTAATTTAGCACTTAAAACAGCCCACGGGCAGTGCCGAGGAGCAGCCCTGCAAATCAGCTGTCAGACACCAGCCAGTGGACCACACCTGCACAGACACCCGCTGCCTGCACTCACCAGCTCCGCTCAGATACACAGAGGGCGCTGCAGAGTCCCCAGGGCAGGGGAGTTTGGCCTCCAATCACCATGGGTATAGCATAGCTGTCCCATGTGTATTTTTGAAAAATTGTATCCTCATTAGCACAAGCATGAAGATAAAAAACAGGCCATAGAGAAACCCTGGGAACTTAAATCTCCACACTTGCAAAAGAGAGCCACCACTTGGAAGGTCAACGCAGCATCTCAGCACAAGCAGCTCAACACATTCTGCTCCTAACCCTGAAAAATGGCCCTTCCTGAATCTGAATACACCACTCATCAAAAACTGTATATAGGAGCCCTGGCTGGTGTAGCTCAGTGGATTAAACGCGGGCCTGCGAACCAAACAACCACAGTTCGATTCCAAGTCAGGGCACATGCCTGGGTTGCAGGCCAGTTCCCAGCAGGGGATGCACAAGAGGCAACCATACATTGATATTTCTCTCCCTCTCTCCTTCCCTTCCCTTCTAAAGATAAATAAATAAAATCCTTAAAAAATACCTAGTATACTTAAAAAAAATTGTATATAGGAGTTCACAGAAATCTGTTTTTTCACAACCAGTGACTTGTAACTTTCCATGTGGTTCCTGAAAGTGCACTAAAGGTGAGTAATATAATTTAAAAATACAAACAGTCTCCAAAAAGTAGGCGATTGTTTCTGTTTTGCTGGAGTCCTAGGGCCTGTGCAGCGCACACGTAACAGAGCACTGACTGCAGGTGGACCCTGGCGCAGAGCCGGGAGACAGCGGCCTATAGATAGCAGGGTCTGCCGGCCAGGTGACTGTGCCCTGCGCCAACGGGAACGCACCATACTCAGCCGATTCTTGGCCAGGGCGATGAGCTCCTGGTCTCCGGGTGCACAGATGTTCAGCCCGATGGGCAGCAGCCGCTTCAGGGCGGCCACGATGAGCGAGGTCTGCACGGAGTAGCGGTCGCCCTTCCGCCTCATCTTCTTCCGCTCCTGGTCGGACACCGCTGCCTGCAGAACCGGGACGGGAGTTGGGGTCTGTCTGCTCTTCCCCTACAGCCGTGAACATTTCTAACCTGCCTGTGCTTTTCACCTTCCGCGTTCTCTGCTGCTTCCTATGCCGGAAAAGCCTTACTGAGAATTCCTTTTCTCTTTCCTTCTCAGCAGCTTTGCTAATTTTAAGTCCTACTCCCAGATTCCCAAGACCCTATGATTCACTGGTGTGCATTTCTATTTAATCTTAGAAGGAAAATACATGTTGTAATTCCAGAGAAGCTTATGGATAAATGAAAATTCCATGGTAATTTTAGATATTGTATGTTTTATAATTTTCAATACTTAAGAAAAATTTAAAGATAAATGGTACACTTTTTGTAATGACAAATGCCTGTTTTGCTTACACACCACATTATATATAAAACTATCATAAAACTCTTCCGCGTAATGTGTAGGCTTGTCTCCCCAGGGCCTTAACCCTAACCTGGTGCAAACAGACACAATACACTAATCAGTGTTAGGTGAATATTTGGGATTATCTCTGGGCGACCTCTTTACAACTGCAAAGAGCCATGCCCCCTTGGGGGTCTCTCACGCTTGTGCTGAAGATTATGTTCAAACCACAGTGTCACCTCAAATGTCAGGATCTGATTTTCACTGGGTAGTGAGTATTCTTCTCATGTAGGGAAGACTGTTCTAATGTCAAAATTAAAATAATAGTCCCCTACCCACTTCTGCATGCATGCCAAATGTCTTTGTACAATAAATCAAACATTGAAGATATTTTTATAGAAAAGACATTATAATAGCTTTGGGCCACTGAGAAAAAAGCAGAAGAGGATATAATATACAAATAGTTTGCTTGCCCAAAAGGAAGGGAAAATATATCACAAGAGGATGTTGACGGCTTTTCCCATAAACAAGGAAACAGAAATCACCTTACAGTAATGCAGCTTATCTATCATGTTGCATTAATTATATATTACAGTGTATCACCACATACATTGTGAATACTCCCTCAGTAAAACCACGCAACAGATGAGCGTATCTGACTCCCTGTGTGAACTACAAACATTATTTCTGGGGAGAAAAGAGATTATTGCACTTATGTAATACAAAATTTCAAAAGCATATGCTGGCAAAACCAAAAAAATAAAAATAAAAATAAAAATAAGGAAGCAAAGCACAGCTACCAATTTCTAAAATTTTCATCAATATTATTTGTTTCCCATCTTGTCTTGGTGTGTTAGCGGTCGCAGAGTAAAAATGAGAAAATTTAGGGACAAAACATTAAAATGGAGAGGCTCCTATCCATTACTTTGCTTTTTCCTCTGAAAACAGGAGAAAATTTTACCGCTGGTCAGTGCTCCAGCGCTGTTCCCAGGGTGCGGGAGCTGCACTGCGAGCAGCACTGGACGCAAAGGGGGACAGAGGCCGAGGACTTGGGCAGAACCCCCCAGCGTCTGCTCTCAGGACCTGTGATCTGTCTCGAGTGGGATGGCAGCGCGTCGTCCCCCCACAGGAAACACCGGCCCCCCCCACCCCGCACTCTCTGCAGGTCGCCCACACAGTGGGGGGGCCACTGACAGGTCCAGTCAAACACTAGGAAGTGTGTGCTGTCCATGCAGCATCTCCTGGGGTGCGTCTCCCCCGACACTCAGACTGTCGGCCCCGAGGACAGAAAGTCGCCCTTTCTCACGGGAGTTTCAGGGCACAGTCACGTGAAGCAAGGAGGAGTGCCCCAGGTGTGCAAAGCTTCAGCGTTCGTGTGTAATTGTGTCAAACACATGGCATTTCTAACTCCAAACGAGACTAGAGATAGTGAGGGATGCCGTGTACAGTCCTGGGGGGGTCACCCACAAAGCCACCGACAACTGGTTCCTTGGGGTTCAGTAAGGTGGCCCTCCCACACGGCTCTTTTCCCATCACTTGCTGAGTTCGGGGGGACTGACTTCCTGGGCCAGAGGCCACGTGACTGCACATCGTAGACCATGCGGTGGCACACTTGCTGTGTTACCCATCGACACATTCATTTCTTATTTAGTGACAATTCAGTGACAAACACATACATTCAAAAGTGTTTTCACAGGAAGTTCCTCCCTTTCCCAATGTGTGTGGCAGAGAAAAGACAAATCTAGGAGCCTACTTCCCACCTTCTAGGTGAGAACCCAGAACTGGTCCATGTGCCTCTGCAGCCCCACAGCTGCTGTTCAGAGGGTTGTGTATTCGGCACATGTGATGCACACACATCCACTCTTGATGAATACAGGGCCTACTTCCCCCGCCCATCAGTGGTTTGCTTTCCACAGTCTCAGTTCCCAGCAGTCAACCGTGATCTAAAACTACTAAATAGAAAATTCCAGAAGTAAACAACTCAAAAGATATTTTAAGAGAGAGGGAGACCACCCTCATATAACTTTTATTACAGTGTGTTGTTATAACTGTTCTATTTTATTACTGTTGTGGTTAATCTTTTCTGCACCTAATTTATAAATGAAACTCTATCATATATTTGTACAGGGTCAGACACTGCCCATGGTTTCAGGCATCTACTGGGGGTCTTGGAAGGTACCCCTGCAGATAAGAGGAGACGACTGTACGTGACATTGACCAGTCACATGTATAGTATGCTGACTGGCTATGTTTCAAGGGTGTGTGTTAAGCAAGTCTTTTTATTCTGACACTTTGACACCATGGGGCCTTGCTGACCCTTGCCTGCCCTTCCCAGGGCAGTCAGTTCCTAGTGCTAGAAACTTACTGGCCTGCAAACACATATTTTATATATGAACCTACCAACCCAGCATCCATTTTCCGCCATCACTCCCCCTGCCTGGGCCCAATCTACCTGTCCTAATGATCCAGGGGCAGGTGCCAGACAACCAACATCGGCTCCTATGATCCAGAGCCCTGAAATGATTCAAACCGACCAACCCTTCACCTGCTCACCCCGCCTCACCTGGGCCCTGCCCCAGACACTACAGGAAAGGCTCTTGCACGTGTTTCTCCCCCCTCCCCAGCTCCTGACTGACCCTGGGGCTCCCCCGCATGCCCCCACACACTGTCTGCTTCTAAGGAGCCGTGAGTACAGACTTCCTCCCTGACAACCATTATTGTGTGTGAATACATCAAATCCCTGGCACCCTCAAAACCGTGTGTTCAGTAAACATTACCTAATCTATCAAGTTCCACTTATAAACGTTTAAAAAACCTTTAAAAATCAACCAATTAAAGTTATATTCAGACATTTTCTAGTGCCGTGACCCAGTGCATAAATACCTTTGACATCTTTGACTTGGTGTCAGTAATCAGGAAAGACATGTTGTTGATTTCATTCTGGACAACAAAGTTCTGCTCTTCTCTCTTGAAATTCTGAAAAGTTGCAAAGGAAACTTCAGTTCAAGTCTCTTGGATAAGAAGCCTGTGTGATCAGAGGTGGCACAGGACCCAGAGCGAATATTGATTTGATACATAAGACTTATTGAGAAAGGGAACAAGTATTTGTTGAATATCCAATGAAGGCTGGATAAAGGCAACAATTCTGGGAACCTGAGGTAAATACTACGTTTCAAAGGCAGGAAAACCAAGGTTCAGAAAAGGTACATGGCACACTCGTCCAGCCCAGTGAAATGAAAATACAAGCCAGCCTGGGCCGGGGAACGCACATCCTGCTTGCTGGGGTTGGCAGGTCGGCAAGGCCTCCCGAAGGCACGTGCAGCTGAGACGGACCTGTCTGTCCTGCCAGTGTGCCGGCTTTTCAAATTCCACACCATTCCTTCTGTCCCTGTCAACCCAGGGACACAGGGATACTGGCAACATGAAGTACCGGGTCTGGCACAAATAACGCCCCTTCTTCCTGTCACAAACTCATAAGCATGTGATTCTGTAACATAACACTATCCCACTCAAGCACACTGTATGACATTTTAGGTGAAGTGCTCGAATTAAAACTATAAGTTATCACACCCATATTATTTCCCTACCAACCACACCCCAGCAGGCGTTCCTTCTGCCGGACCCTGTATTTGAGCAGTGGAAGAAAACACAACACGAGAGCAGAAATCATCGCAGAGTTGTAAGGAGAGGTCAGCAAGCTAACCAGAGGCCTTCCTTTATTAGATGAGTGGAACCCAAATTAAAAGTTCCATAGTGAGCATTTAAATATGTTAGTGAGTGGTAAGTGATCAACTGTTTTTTGTGAACAACGGTGAGAAGAGTAAGTCTTGATTTTCATTCAGCTATGTATTCTGGTTTCACTATCAATAGTAACATGGCTGCTCGTATGGTCTCATATTTAAATATGTGGGTAACTATATATCTGTCACATATTAAGAGGTTTGTGCTTAAAAAATATACCCACAAGATTTAAAAGCACATATTCAGAATTTTTTCTTATTCTTGAAAGTATCATTAGACATTCATCTAAAAACCTACTGATCATGATAAGTGATCAAAACGGTTCCAAAATTTTGTCTTACATACAAACTTAAAGAGGTTTTGGGGGGTCTTCTGTGATTGATAAAGTTGAAGATTCTCAGTTCTTCCAGGAAAAACATGCAGCTTTCAGTTTTCTTAAGTGATTTCTCCTGGGCCCTGGATTGCCAAACTTCCTTTAGAAGTTCCCGAGTGATCTAATGCCTCCCCTGAACAGGAGTTACTC
>PVKM010031344.1:0-16760 GCA_004027735.1 Carollia perspicillata | reverse complement strand
GTACAGGAACAGAGGGTATGGCAAATAATTCTGTTTGTAGTAACTATTCTATGATGCTTTTGATTGGAACGGTTAGGGGAAGTTTCTTACTTAGATTTATTAGTTATTGAAACATTCTAGGTAAGCACTAGTGGGCAAAAGGGAACACAAAAAACAAAAACTGTTCCTAGGGTTACCGAACATAGAAACGGCCATACACTGGAGGAAGGTTCAAGGGCACGAGCCCTTATTCATGCTTAGTCTCAGAGGAGCCTAATTCCAAATTCTGGGGGCCAAACAAAAGATCTGTTTGCAATACTAGAATCACTGTTATGAAATTGAACATTATCGGGACAGAAAGGGTTATGATTCCGAGAGTTAAAACAATGATCAAAAATAGTGTGGGGCACTTCATGCCACGTCCACCAGACCGAAGCTGCTTCCTTGAAGACCTACACCTTCCCATCTGACCTTGTCATGAAGGGAGGTTGGCCATGGACGTGGCAGCATAATACCCTCTAGATCCATCTATATTGTACAAATGGTAAGATTCCATTCCTTTATTATTGCTGAGTAATATTTCATTATACATAACTCCCACCTTGTCTTTATCTGTTTGTCTGTTGATGAGTATTAGTTGTTTCCTTATCTTGACTGTTGTAAGTAATGCTGCAGTAGAGATGTAAATGTCTTTTTGAATTAGTGTTTTGGGTTTCTTTGGATAAATAGAAGTGGAATTGTTGGGTCATTCTTAGACTCTTACCACAGATTTTGTTTGTCTATTTTGTCTGATATAAGTATTGTTATCTCATCTTTGTTTGTTTGTTTTGATTTGAATAAAGTGCCTCTTCTCCCCATTTACTGTCAGTCTGTATGTGTTTTGATCTGAAGTGTGTCTCTTATAGACAGCATATATATGGGTCTCATTTTCTTCTTCATTCAGTCACCCTATCCTATGTTTTCTGATTGGAGCACTTAATCCATTTACAATTAAAGTAATTATCGATAAATATAAATTATTGCCATTTTATTATTTATACTTTTGATCTCTCTTCCTCCTCCTCTTCTTCTTCTAAAGCCCCTTTAACATTTCTTGTAATACTGGTTTGGTGGTGATGAACTCCTTTAGGTTTTTCTTGTCTGAGAAGCTTTTTATCTCTCCTTTGATTCTGAACAATAACATTGATGGGTAGCTTAATCTTGGTTGTATGTTCTCATTTTTCATCATCTGGAATAAAGGTTTTGTACTGATCTCTTCTGGTCTGCAAATTTTCTGTTGAGTAATCAGCTGACAGTCTTATGGAAGTTCCTTTGGAAGTAACTAACTGCTTTTCTCTTGCTGCTTACAAAATTGTCTCTTTGTCTTTAATGTGTGGCATTTTAATTATGATTTGTGTTGTTGTGGCCTTCTTGCAATTTATTTTGTTTGTGAGTCTGTGCTTCCTGAGCTTGTATATCTATTTGTTTTTAGTCATTATTTCTTCAAATATATCTTCAATTTCTTTCTCTCTCTCTCTCTTCTCTTTTGGGAAACCCTATTATACACATGTTGGTATTCTTGAAGTTGTCTCAGGAGCCCCTTAAACGATCCTTAGTTTTTTATTCTTTTTCTTTCTGCTGTTCTGATTGGGTGCTATGCTACCTCATCTTACAAATTGTTTATTCATTCCTCTGCTTCATCTAACCTAATGTTGATTCCCTTTATTATATTCTTCATTTTGGTTATTGTATTCTTCATTTCTGACTGGTTCTTTTTTATGTTTTCTCCCCCCATTTTAGTATTTTCTATCTGTTTGTTAAAGTTCTCACTGAGTTTATATACTCTTCTCCTAAGTTCACTGAGCATCCTTACAACCACTATTTTGAACTCTGCCACTAGTGTATTGCTTGTCTCCATTTTGCTTAGCTCTTTTTCTAAAGTTTTGTTCTTTTTTTCTTTGTTTTCATTTGGAACATATTTTTTGTCTTCTCACTTTGGCTGACTCTCTGTGTATTTGTTTCCATGTATCAGGTAGATTAACTAGCTACATCTCCTGTTCTTAGTAGAATGGCCCTATGGAATAGTTGTCCTGTGGAGCCCAAAGGCACAGTCTCCTTGGTCCACCAGGTGTGTTCCTTCTGTGGGTCATGTGTACCCTCCTGTTGTAGATGAGCCTTGATTGCTGTTTGGAGGGATTGACCCTTAGGCTGAATGGTTTTGAGTACTGGCTATGATTGCAATAGAGGAACTGCTGTTCAGGGGTTGCCCTTTGAGAATGATTCACTTTAGCGGTCTCGGATTGCCTCCTAAATCTGTCATTTAGGTGTCAGTGTGCAGGTGGTTGGGTGGTACTCTGGTGTCATTTAGAAGTTGGCCGCCTGGTATGTTTGGAGGAGCTCTGATGAAGGCTGTGGTCAGCTGCTGCCTGTATCCAGTTGGGGCAACTTGGTGTAAGCTTCAAAGTAATCTTCAGAGGTTGTCACTTGTATGAGACTTGGAAGCAACTGGAAGAGGCTTAGCTGTGAACTGAGGCTGGCTGGTGATTGTCATCTCTTTATCAAACTATCCATATTTGCTCTTGCTTGTCATGTAAACTGATAAAATATAAAAATTTCCCTAGTATCATCTATGGGAAATGGACAGGGACTGAGTCATTTGTGATGCAAGAAAAAGAGTAAGTTTATATATCTCTAACCATGTTACTATATGGACATCATTTCATTTAGAGTTTAATAATTAAGAATATATAAAAATATTAGGACAAGGTAATATGAAAAATGTTTATTTACAGTGGTCTTCAAAATATAACAATGGTGACTTGTCTGTACTCACCAGAAATAAAAGTAAAAAAAGTTTCATTGGAACAGAAAACTATGTATCCTGATTCTGCAATCAACTGTTGGATGTTTCCATTTATGTAATAGAAATTTCTATCTCATAAAACTTTTGAAATACAGCAGCTCATCACTAGGCAAAGCAGGATCAATGGATAGGTGATTCCAAAGATTTTCTTCTAAATTAAAGATTTAGAAGAAATCTAAAAGAAAGATTTTCTTTCATTTGTGATTTTATATCCAAACCTAAAAAACTATAATTTTTATAAAAGCAAAAACGAGTAGCTAAAATAATATGTTAAATTAATATGTTCATACAATGAAAACAAATTTTGATAAAGCTAATATAAAATATTGATTAATAGCATCTTAATTGCTATATATTTAACTTAATTTAAATTTTCCATTGAAATAAAAAGAACATTTTTTTTATTTTATTAAGAAAATAACATTATAAGAGTTATATCACTGGAAAATGATTAATTTCTATATTGGAAAACTTTAGGAGGTTGGAAACTATTTTAATTAATAATTTCCTTAAGAATTCTAACCATAGTGGACTCTTTTCTTCAAATTATCTACCAACTAAAGAAAGCCATATTTGAAATAATTTAACTTTTAATATTTCTCACTGGTTTGAAAAATGTTAAGAGCAAAGAGAAAAAGGTGAAAAATATTGTTTATATTATCTCTGATTTTGAAAAGAAAAAATGTTCAGAACTGGCATTAATTACATGCTAGCTTTTTGTTAATACACTTAGGAGTTCCATTGCTGCTGTCTCCTAATTAGGTTATGAATATAGACAGCATAAGTGATAGTTTAATTAAATGGATGCTCCTTACTTCTGGCTACTGATTCTCATTAAATTCCTTTTTGTTGTCTCACATAGTGTAAAAACCTTATTTTTTCAGCTCCCTTGATAATGTGACAATCCCAAGCCTGATAAACCAATTAGTGGGGCTCCAGCCAATTTTTATCTAGAGAAATTAACATGGAGGTTATGTAGCAGCCAGTGCCAGTGAACCATGCTGTATGAACCAAGAAGATAAAGGTGTGGTAGAAATGTGTTTGCTGGTTTATTTTCACAATACAAAGTTGAAAGATAAAGAGAAGAAAGTATATTAGAATGGAAGTATGAAAGTTAGGTAATATTTTTGTTATAGACACTTCTCAGCTATTTGATGTTCTTAATGGGCCTATATCACTCTGACATTTATTTTTCTTATTTGAAAGATAAATAGTTTGAAACAAATCACTCTTAGTGTCTTTTCCACTTAAAATTTTCATTTATTTTATTTATTTTTTAAGGTTTTATTTATTTATTTTTAGAGAAAGGGACAGAAACATCAATGTGTGGTTGCCTCTCACATGCCTCCTACTGGGGACCTGGCCCGCATGCAACCTAGGCATGTACCCTGACTGGGAATCAAACCAGCAACCCTTTGGTTCTCAGGCCAACACTCAATATACCAGGCCACACCAGTCAGAACATCAATTCATTTATTTTAAAATAGCACAAACTTTCATGAAAACCTGTAAAAATATGCAACACAAATAGTGACCTTTAATGGACCTGTGGGTCTTAGTTAATAATAATCTATCATTATGGACTAATCAATTGTAACAAACATACCACACCACCACTACCCTTTACTCTTTCATGAGCAAGTTGATATATAGAAAAATTGCCATGTTTTATAAGAAAGGAAGTGTATATAAAAAATATGTAAAAGCCCTGGCTGGTGTGGCTCCATGGTTTAAGTACTGGCCTATGGACCTAAAGGTTGCCACTTCAATTCCTGGTCAGGGCACATACCTTGGTTGCAGTCCTGGTCCCCACTTGGGGGGTGTGCAAGGGTAAGCCAATCAATGTTTCTTTCCCTTTCTTTCTTCCTCCTTTCCCCTCATTCTAAAGATAAATAAATAAAACCTTTTAAAAATTGTGGAAATGAAGAAGCAATACTGAAAACTGTCATGATTACTAAATTAGTTATTTCTCTCAGGCATGCATAACTCATGTGGATTTATGTCTCAGTTCCTAGGAGAGACCTCATTAGGGAATAAAACCCAAAGGAAAATATTTTGAAAGAAACATTTTTTGAAACACCTTTCAAATATCAGGACACAAGGCACAGTGCATTGCTACATCTTAGAAAATGCCTCACAGAACACTTTTACTCCCACTACACAATGCAATGAGTGGTACCCCACAGAAGCAGCCATAATGCTGAGCAAAAGTAGTAATGCTTGTCAGGGTCAGCCATAACTAAAAAAAAAAAAAAAATGAACAGAGGTGGAGGGGGGGAAGAGAGAGAGGAGGGAAGGAGAGAAAAATGAAAGGAAGATAAAAAAGAATGAAATGATAGGGCATTGGAGAAATGAAATGACTGGTTTCTAAGCACATGGTTACATGCAGAAACATCAGAGGATAGATAATTGTTTCTGGAGGCTGAGTTTCTGCAACTTTATGGTGCATATAAAGAAATGAGACAAGGGTTATATGTTCATCATTCACTCTTAAGGTGGCCAGTTCTCACTAACGAAGAGAAAATAGTTTGAATCTTCCAGATTGTGGAAACTTCACTATGGTACAGTGTTAGTGTAAAACCTTCTAGAATTCACATTTATACCTGAGTGCTACTGGAAGTCTTACCAAGAAGTTTCTGGAGTTATGTGTTCTGTAGCTGTTCTGAGATATTTCAAGGTAGTAACTATTGGCTACTACTGGAGGTCATTTGGGCAATAGACACTTTTCCCTGGATCAGCCACTGAAAAATCAGGAAGGTAAAAAATAATCCAACATATAGTTAAAGATCCATATATCTTTGGTTACTCATACAGGGAGTAACTTTTGGGGTAACTTTACAGCAGAGAGATATCTTATACATGTATGTTTATTTTTAAGAATACCTGGGAGTTCTAAAAGATGTGGTATAGAATTGTCCTATAGAAATTATTATACTTTTACTCAATAGTACCAATGATGTATATGCAAAAAAACCTCCTAGTAAACCTCCTTGGGTTACTAGTTTGAAGATCAAAGTAGCGAAGGGAAAGACATATTTCACCCCTTCAAAATTATCTGTCGAAAGACAAACCTAAGGCCTTCTACTATGGTCTTAAAGTCTACATCTCCCCCAAATTCATATGTTGAAATCTTAATATGACAGCATTAGGTGATAGCAAAGCACCTCCAGGACCTTTGGAGGTAGGTGCTTAGGTCATGAATGTGGGGCCCTGATGAATGGGATTCATGCTCTTGTAAAAGAGCTCCCTGGCCACAGCCGCTTCCCTCATGTGAGGAGAGAAGTGTGCCGACCCCAAACAGGACCCTCACACAACCGTGCTAGCACCCTCACCTCAGATCCAGGCTCCAAAACGGTCAGAAACAAGTTTCTGCTGTATGTAAGTAACCCAGTGTTTTTGTTATTTTGTTATAGCAGTCTGAACAGAGTAAGATATCTTCCCAAAGGGTACACGTTCAGTATTAAGTCAGTTTAGAGATGTGGAGTTAAAGATGGTTTTGCTCTCTTCTCTCCTGTAACTCTATTATACAACAACAAAGAGGTACATTTTTTTTTAAATAAAAAGAATTTTTTCTCAGTGGGCGCTGACCTAGAAGGTGTGAGAAAGATGAAGCAAAAGCGAGCGTCTGGCAAACATTCACGCTGCAGAACTACAGAATCAGAACTAGCAGGGATATTAAAAAGGAAAGTTGAGAAGGTATAGCTAAGAACAGCAGATTAAAGTAGAATTCAATGAGTCTCTGCGCATTTGGTCTCAGGTGCAGCAGAGGGCGTGGGTGAGGTTCTGCACCAAAATAAAGTGGGGGATGTACTCTGAATAGTAAATCTCTCTCCTCTGCCCTTCTCTCAACATTCAGAACACTGGCAGCCAGGTGTTTTGTTTTGTTTTCCACTTAGAGAGGAGGTTGGAAGATTCTTCCTTAGTGAAATTTATCTCAGAGAAAGAACCCGCAATTTAAACAGTAACACATGTGAGCTCCACCACAGCAGGCTGGGTTCCCACTAACAACTCTGCAGTAGAGTACAGTCACGAGTAAACCATGCGTCCTCCACTTGGAGCTGTAAATTAGCTTTTCAGTGTCTCACATTTAAACATTGCACGTCAGCAAAGGATTACCAGTATTTGAGGAAAATCATCCACATCAAGGGCAAAGGCAAAAGCAGAGAGAAAAAATGAAGCAAACAGGTAACACAAGACTAAGAAATAAAAAAGGACTTTATACTCTAATACTTTTAGAGAAATGGCAGAAATTACTATATAAATAAAACAACTCAAGCATTATATATAAAAAGGAACATTATATATAAAAGGAATAGTATATATAAAAAGAAAAACCTAGACATGTTCTTTTTCCCTATAAATAGTTAAGGAGAAAAAGAGTGTTTGGATATTAAATTTTTGATAGCAATCTTGAAAAATATGTAGGACATAGCAAGATCATAAAAAAAGATTGGAAAACCTCTCAAAATGGTTTTTTGCTTTTTCTGTCTTATCTAATATATCTAAGAACATGAAGATTTACTGCTTTGTTTTCTTCCATTAGTTTTATAGAGTTAACTATAACATTTAAGTCTACAATCAACTTTGATTTAATTTTTTATGCATAGCAATATGAGTATTCTATTGCCCCAGCATCTTTTTTTTGAAAAATATTCTCATTAAATTGCTTTGGCACTTTCATTAAAAATGAATTGCTCTAAATGTTGGAGTTTATTACTATATTTAAAATTAAATTCTATTAATCTATTTGCGTATGTTTATGTAGATATCACACTAAATATATAAATCCTCAAATGGTTCTTTTTACACTTGATTTTTAAATAAACTGTTTATGTCGAAAGAGACTTGACAGAAAATTGTAAAGATAGATTGTGAAGATAGTGCTGATAATTATAATATATTCCATATCCTATTTATCTATTACTAATATTTTATGTTATTATAATACATTTCTCACAATTAATAAACTAATATTATTTTAACAAAATACACACTTTATTTAGATTTCCTTAATTTTTACCTAGTAACTGTTTCATATTTCAAGGTCTCATCAAGAATACACATTACATTTAGTTAGCAGTCATGTCTGCTTCGGCTCCTCTTGGCTGTTATAGTTTCTAGGACTCCTTGTTTTTGATAACCTTGGCACTTTTGAGGAATACTGGTCAGGAATTTTGTGAAATATGTCACAAATGGGATTTTTCTGATATTTTTCTTGTTTTTAAACTGGGTTTATGTGTTTTGGGGACAAAGACCACAGAGGTAAAGGGTCATTGTCCTCATATTATATTAAGTGTGTATACAATGAACATGACTTCATCGATATCGACATTAACCTTGATCAATTGCCTGAGATAGGGTTTGCCAGGTTTCTCCACTATAAAGTTACTTTTTGTTTCTTTTCCATACTATGCTCTTTGGAAGAAGGTGACTGTGCAGGACACATATTTAAGCAGCAGAGCATATGCTATATGTCCATAAGGATGGACTAGCTACATAAATTATTTGAAATTCTGCTATATGGGGGATATGTTTATTCATCTCTATTAATTTATTTGATCATTTTGATATATAAGTATAAATTTGTGCATATTTATACTTTGGTTTAAAAGTCAACACTTTCTTTCTTTCTTATTTATATATTTACTTATTTTTCTCACATGATTCCAGCTTTGGCTATTGCGAGCTCTTTCAGTCAGTTTCAGCATTGCTTTGACATACTCCCTGTGATTTTTTTGTTGTTGAACACTTCATATGTTGCTGGCACAAAAAAGGTGTTTGGAGCCCACCATGTATATTTCCTACCAGTCTAAGAGTCAGCCATTTCTGTGAGAGGCCCTTCTCCCCTTTATCAGAGAATGCATCCACAACCATGACCTGGCTCAATGCTGCTGGAGTAACAGTGTCTTCTAGGCCCTCTCAGCTGATAGAACAGGAAATACATGTGACTATAAACTTCTTCATATACACATATTTGTTCATACACATTTCTATATATAATCATTGTATCTATATTAAACTAAATATGAAGTTTATATGGCATCTCTAACTCGAGTCATCATCTCGATGATCATTCTACTCTTCCCTTTGCTAACATGTAACATCTCTCTCTAATCTTCAGTCACACCCTCTGCCATCTATTTATTTAATTGTTCAAGTCCAGTACATGTGTGCAGCAGTGTCAAATTCTTAACCTATTCCCACGTGGGACATTTTTATTAAGTGGATTAAAGGGTTTATGTACAACTTATCTTTGCCTCCAGACTTACAGAGTTCATTTATTTCAAAAGTGACATAGGTCAGTACCACCACCACAAGCCATTCAGTGAGACTGTTTCAAGCATTTGTTATATAAGATCCTTTGGCACATTTTGCATTCATCATGATATCCTCCAACTTCCTAAATACTTTAAAAAAGGATTTGCATACATTTGCCATAGTATTTTTTTCAAACTCACATATATATGATTCATTTATTGTTATCAAAGGAGTAAATATAATTTAATTGGGAAATGATTCTCATTTATAACTCACTTTTGGTTGTTTCAGAATAGTCATGAGGATGTCAAGTACAACATAGAGAATACAGTCAATAGTAGTCCAGTGACTATGTATTGTGTCAGATGAGTGTGAGACTTATTAGGATGACCATTTATTAAGTTGTGTGATATCTAATTACTGGGGTGTATACCTGAAACTAAATAATTATGTAGTAGTATTTCTTTAGTAGGTAGAAACCATTTCAAAATATTAATTTCTCTTTGTGAGAGTTTTAGTAGTTATGTCTTCCAAAAAATGATTTATATTGGCTAAATTATTTAATTGTTGACATACAATTATTCATAATGTTCCATTATAAATCTTTTTTTTTAATGTCCTTGGGTCAGAATGGTTGACCACTCTTTTATTTTTGGTATTGGTAATGTATATCTTTATTTTTTAATTTCTGGATTAGTCTGGCTAAAGTTTTATCAATTTTACTAATTATTTTTAAAAAGAGTAAAGGTTGAGTTTCATTGACCTTTCTCTGTTGTTTTTGTTTGTTTGTTTTACATTTCATTGATTTCCTCTGTAATTTTATTATTTGTTTTCTTCTTCGTGCTTTAGGCTTTGATTGCTCTACTTTTCATAGTTTTCTATAAAGGAAGTTTAAATCCTTGATTTCTACCTTCTTTATCAATGTATACACTTAAATGGTATAAATCTCTTTGTAAGAACTGCTTTCCCGGCATTCCACAAATCTTGAAAAGTTGTGTTTCATAATTAATTAGTCAAATTATTTTAAAATTTCTCTTTAGACTTTTTCTTTAACTTATACATTATATAGAAAGGTACTGCTTTATCTCCAACATCTGGGGGCATCACAGCTATCTTTCTGTTACTGACTTCTAGTTTAAATTTCTTCTTGTCTGGTGACATAGTTTGTATAATTTTTATTTTTATTTTTGAATTTGTTAAGGTTTAATTTTTAACTTAGACTGTGACCTATCTTTGTAAAAATTTCATATCATCCTTGGAAGAATGTGCATTTTACTATCTTTGGTTGGATTATTCTCTAAAACTCTGTTATAGAAATTTAAAAGTATTCTTTAGTTCAGATATATCCTTACTAAATTGCTGCTCACTGCTTGCTTGAACTATCAACTCTTGAAAGAGTGCGGTTAAAGTCTACAACTATTACAATGAGTTTGTCTATTTCTCCTTTTAGTTCCATCAGCATTTACATCATATATTTTGATATTCTGTTGCTGGGTTGTTTAGTACTACTATATATTCTTAGAGGTTCTACCAATTTGTTATTAATCGATTCCCCTATATAACCTGGATAACTTCCTGTTCTGAAGTCTGCTTTGCATGTAATTATATATTCACACTATATATTCACACATATATCTTCCTAACACTTTGATACTGTTAGTATTTGCCTTAAGCCTACCAGTGTCTTTAAATTATTTTTTGTAAAATTTTTAGTTGCATCTCTTTCTAATCCTCACCTGAAGATATGTTGATTAATTTTAGAGAGAGAGGAAGGGAGAGAGAGAGAAACTTTGATGTGAGAGAAAAACTTTGAGTATTGCCTACTGCACACGTTCACTCGGGGGCCAAATGCACATGACCCTGGAGCCCCGACCATGCCCCAGACAGCTGCTGCTTGGCCAGGGCTGTAGTTTGGCCTTTTACATATCCTTGACAATCTGTCTTTAAATTTATATATTTGGATCATTCAAATGTAAAGTGATTATTAATAAAACAGTAAATGTCCAACATTTTTATAACTCTTCTATTTGCTGCATGTATTATCTGTCCCACTTCACCTCTGATCACAATATTTTTTTATTTCCTTGGTTTAAATTAGGCTTTTTATATGAACTCATTATATCTGTCTTTTTTTTTGTATTGACTATACACAAAAAACAATTTCTGTTTACCTTAGAGTTTCCAGTATACATTTTAATTAATCTGCATGATTTTTTTCCTTTTTATTTAATTTTTTCCAGGTGAAATTGATTAACAAAATTGTACAGGTTGCCCTGGCTGGGTGGCTTAGCTGGTTGAGCATCATCCTGTACAACAAAAGGCTGAGAGTTCATCCCAGGTTTGGGTGTGTATGGATGGGCATGGCCAATCCATGTTTTTCTCTCACATGAATTTCTCTCTCTCTCTCTCTCTCTCTCTCTCTCTCTATATATATATATATATATATATATATATATATATATATATATATATCTTCCTGTCTCTCTAAAATCAATAAGTATATCCTCCATTGAGGATTAAGAAAAATTATACAAGTTTCAGGTGCACTATTCCATAGCACATCATTTCTATATGACCACTACCCCAAGTCACTTTTCTGTCCATACACTTTCAATAGCTCTATAATGCTTCATGAGCAATTCAGGTACTGTATCACAGAATATACCAAATTCACACATTTCATATATTACAACATTGGCATTATTCATGTCACTTATCTCTACTTTTTAATAACCACATTTATTGTTACCATCAATATTTTAAATGAAAAGTTGTGTTTCCAATTAAGAATAAGAAAAATAAAATACTTAGGTTCATTTAGTTATATTTTGCCATCTTCATGTTGATCTGAGTTTCTGACATATTTTCTTAATTCCTAAAGAAAGTTGTATAACATTTGTCTCAATGCAAGGCCTCTATTAAAGTATTCTGTGTTATTTGATATCTGATAAAATTTTTACTTCTCCACCTTAGATGAATAGTGTCCCAGGATATAGAATTCTGAGTTTATGGTTTTCTCTTTCAACACAATATATATTTCACTTCACTCTTTACTGGCTTTCATGGTTTTTGATGAGAAGTCAGCTGTAATTCTATTCTTGTTCTTCTATAAGTAAATTATTTCACTTAATCTGTGGCTTACTTCAGGATTTCTTCTTTGTGTTTGATTTTCTGAAGTTTGAGTTTCTGTGGTAAGTACCCAGGAGAAATAGCATATTCACACAAAACTGATACACCAATGTTAACAGCAACATAACTGACAGTAGCCCAAAAGCCAAAAGAACACATTAACTGCTACATGGAAAAAAATGTATATTTACATTACGAAATTTTATTTGACAATAATCAGAATGAAATAGTGATTCAAGAGACTACATAGATGAATTTTGAAGACATACTATGTAAAAAAAAGGTAGGCATGACAGACTCTATATCATATGATCCCATTTACATGAAATATCCAGAAAGGCAAATACATAGAGACAGAAAGTAGATTAGTGACTGCCTAATCCACTAATCTAATATACTAATCTACTGATTCAATTAGTAGATTAGAGCTGGAGGGAAGGAGTAATGAAAAGTTAATGTTAACAGGTACAGGGGTTCTATTTGGGTTGATAAAAATTTTTCTGAAGTTGGATAGGGGTTATAGTTACACAACTCTATGTATATACTAAAAACCAGTTGAGTTGTATACTACAAATAAGTGAATTTAACGGTATATACAAATTTATCAATAAAGGTGTTATGTAAAAAGAAAACACATTGGAATTAGTCATTTAGAACCATTTAAATATAATTTTAAAATTTACTTTTTAAATTTAATTTTATTAACTTTTTATGCTAAAATAAAAGGCAAATACAGAAAGAAAATATATAGCTTAATAAATTATTATCATGCAAATATTTTAAATCAATACTATGCCAAGACATAAAATTTTGTCTAACATACATAATACCCATTGTGTATTCCATCTTAATCAAAACCTTCCAGCTGTAACTACTTACCTAAATTTTATGCTTATCATGTATTTGGATGATTTTTTATTCTATCACACACACATAGCGCATCGTTGGGTGTATCTTAAAGGGTCTAAAAAGAGTCAACTGAAAGAGCTGCCAATGGCCTAGTCTGTAACCACTTAAGTAGCAAAATGAATAAAGTATTTTAGACTATAATTTTTTATTAAAGTACATATCTATAAGCCCTCATATAAATAAATGATTGAATGATATAAATTATAGAAATTAAATGCAGATGAATAGACAAACATGTATAGAACGGTATCAATTTATGTAGATATGACACATTCACGGAAGTGAACTATAACTCTTCACTTCTTAAATATGGACTGTACATAGTGACTTCTTCCCAAAGAATGTGCTATGACATGGAAGGGGGAGAGAAAGACTAACTAGGAGTGTGGAAATCTGACAAACACACCACAGCCAATTGATTAAGGTCAACATAGCCTTAATAGTTCTGGTGATAGTATGCCCTCTTGACATTATAAAAGGACAATAACATTATACTTCTGTGGTCTTCTTTGTAAAAATCACATAAACTCTCTCTAATAATGAGAAAGATATCAGAGTATCTACAGTTCATAAACATTGTACAAAACATCTAACAAGTACTCCTCAAAATTATCAGTTATCAAAAACAAGACAAGTCAGAGAAACTGTCATAGCCAAGGTAGACTTAAGAAAATGTGGCAGTAAAGTGTCATGTTGAGAGATCCAAGATGGTGGAGGAGTAATTGGAAGCTACACTAACCTCCTCCCAGGACCAATCTGGAATTACAACTAAATGATAGAGAAATCATCCCAAATAACCAAGTGAAAACTAGCTAGAGACATGCCTTATAACCATGGACAGACAGGAGAAACCACTTCACCACCAAAAGACTGGTGGGGAGAGAGGAGATGCAAGGGTGCTGGCTGGGCTCTCATGGGTTGCAGCTAAAGTTCTAGAGGAATATTTCAGCTGCCCGGGGGATTCTCCCCAAGAAGCATGAGATCTAAACCCCTAGCTGGGCTGCCCAGCCTACAGCACCAAAGTGAGAAAGGAACCAAGATAACAGCCAGCTTTGAAAAGCAGCAGGGTTTCTGTGTGCCAGGAAGAGAAAGAAAAGCAAAGAACCTCTTAAAAGGCTAATGCTCAAAATTTCATTTGCATCCACTTACCCTGGGTTAAGGCAGAGGTAGGGCAGAGTGGACTAGAGACTCTTGAGCAGGGTCTGGAGTTAGTGCTTCTGGGGAAAGAACTGAAGGAACAGCTGCGAGGATCCTTGTGCTGAACCATTACCCAAACTGCAAAGCCATCTTTCTCAGGCAAAGCACAGCCCTAAAGTGGCATCAAGGCTAAGGAGAAGCAATAACCCCACCTGCAGGAATTACTCTTCCCCACCCTGTGGAGCTTAAGCCAGTCTGCTTATTACATCCTGATTAGTGTGACCACTGATCAGCTTAACAATGATTAACAACTAAGGAGGAAAACACAAAGAAGTAGCCAAAATAGGAAGACAGAGAAACTGATCCTGAATGAAAAAGCAGGAGAATTCTTCAGAAGAAAAGCTGGGTAGCAATCAATGTATCAGATAGTTTAGAGTAATGATTATAAGGATACTCAACAGCATGAAAACAAAACATAGAAACCATAAAAAAGGACCAGTCAAAAACAAAGAATGCAATATCTGAATCCACTGGAACTAAAACACTGGAAGGAATAAACAGTAAGTTAGATGTAACAAAGGATTGAGTCAGTGATTTGGAAAACAAGATAGAATAAAAACCCCACACAGGCAGAGCAGCAACAAAAGAAGAATGAGGAGAGGTTAAGAAACATTTTAGGCAACATGAAGCATAATAATATCCACAACATGAGAATACCAGAAGGTGAAGAGAGTGAGCAGGGGATCGAGAACATATTTAAAAAAATAATTACCGAAAACATCCCTAATCTGGTAAAGGAAAAAGATATACAAGTCCGGAAGTTCAGAGAATCCCAAACACATCAAACTCAAAGATACCTACACCGAGGCACATCATAATTAAAATGAGAAGGCAAGAATCCTAAAAGCCACAAGAGAAAAGCAGGTAGTCACCTGCAAGGGAGCAAAAAGATACTGTCATTTAATTACTCAACAGAAACATCCAGGCCAAAAGGGAGTGGTGTGAAATATTCAAGCTGACGAAAAACAAGGACCTACAACCAAGGCTATTTTATCCATCAATGCTATCACATAAAATCAAAGAAGAAATAAGGAGGTTCCCAGACAAAGAAAAGCTAAAGGAGTCTGTTAACACCAAACCAGTATTGCAACAAATGTTAAAAGGCTTGCTTTAAGAAAAAGAAGGGGGGAAAAGAAAGAAAAAAATGAAGCCCAGAGGAAAACAATATAACAATAAAATGGTACTACATATGTATCTATTAATAATCACCTTAAATGTGAATGGCTTAAATGCTCCAACCAAACGACATAGGGTAGCTGAATGGATAAGAAAATAAGACCCATATATATGCTGCCTCCGAAGACCTATTTCAGATAGAGAGATGTGAGGGGCCTCTGCCTGCAGAGCACCCCCATCCACCATGGATGAAAATAATGCTACCAAGACATGATCTGCTTGGGGCGGAAAGGTGTCTGATCTCTCAAAAGAGAAGGGCCAAGAGCCTTTTCCTCAATGGGCTTTTATTGGGTTCGTTTTGCAAAGAAATACAGGTAAAGCTCATTAATAATTGTCAGGCAGTAAGGGTCAAACAATAGATAACAAAGAACTCTGAGGGCCTATTTTGAGTCAGGGTCAGATAGCTAAAGAGCCATAAAACTTTGAGGAACAAACTCACTTCTCTCTTGGACCCTTATCATTTAATTGAGAGCATTCTAAACAAAGCAGGTTTCACAGGATTTTATATATTCTTTCTTACACCTGATTGCCCTAGGGAACCCACCCTTTCCAGAACAGGGCAGTATCCAACACCAACATTGTCTCAGGCTTAAGTCAGGCAGGGGTAGTAAGGCAGCCAAGAGATTAGGAGACTTCTTGCAGACAGAATGAGGACACAGGCTGTCAAAAAATAGCTGGGGAACAAGGGTCCATCACCCCCTCTTTGCTGCAGCCCCCCTTCCTTGAGGGCCTTCCAAGTGATCTTGTCTGGCTTAGGTTGCCCTTCCTCTGAGGGGTCTTACCTGTCATTGACTAACTGACCAAGCATTGGGGGACAGAGATGGATGAAGCAGAAGCAGCACTCCTGCCAGGGAGGTAAGCTTTGTCTCCTCAGTGGCTCACAGTCTGGAGGTCGCTCACTCAGCCTTAGCTATGTGGGGTTTACAGCTCCTGAAACAAGACATAGCAGTTCCCAACAGAAAGATACACACAGACTAAAAGTAAAGGGATGGAAAAAAGATATTTTATTCAAATGGAAAAGAAAAAGAAGCTGAGATAGCAATAATTATATCCAATAAAATAGACTATGACTAAGGCTATATTAAAAGACAAAAAAGGACACTACTTAATGATAAAAGGAACAATCCAACAAGAAGATATTATCCTAGTAAACATTTATGTATCCATAGGAACACCTAAATATCTGAAGCAAATCTTGATGGACATAGAGTGTGAGATAAAAAATATATAGTCATAGTCAGGGATTTTTAAAACCCATTGACTTCAATGG
>PVKM010031343.1:0-16862 GCA_004027735.1 Carollia perspicillata | reverse complement strand
AAAACATGATTCCGTTTTAGATAGACCTGTTTTCCCACTTAGCTTCAAATTGTGTTTACGGTGTGCCAGCAGAAGAGAACTTCCTGTGACTCAAGAGTGCCTTCTTTTGCATTCACAAGGCAGTAAACATTTTTACGGCATAAAACTGTTTCACTCAAATGAAGGGCACCCACGCATGGGCTTCCTAAATTGCACTTACACATCTCACATTACAGTGCATTTACATAAGCCAGGCTCTCCTGGAAAGCACGCTTCTCTTGAGAGGCTTACCTGAAATGCCAGCTCACCTAGAGCTGGAGGCGCTTGCCGCCTCGTAAACAACCCAACAGCCTGACAATGTTCAGGTGCTAAGTTAAAACTAACACTTTATTTTCATTTTTGTAAGAAGTACAAAGTAAAACCTGCTCATTGGCCCCTATCTAGGTGTTATTTTAAGCTTTTAAACATGAAGCGATCCACATTTTGTGCTTTTGTCCACAGGGGAAAAAAAACAGAAAAATGAGCTTGCAACACATTTAGGATTTTAAAAAAATATTTTATTTATTTATTTTTAGAAAGAGGGGAAGGGAAGGAGAAAGAGTGGGAGAGAAACATCAATGTGTGGTTGACTCTCATGTGTCCCCTACTGGGGACCTGGCCAGCAACCCAGGCATGTGCCCTGACTGGGAATTGAACCGGCAACCCTTTGGTTCACAGGCCCATGCTCAATCCACTGAGCTACACCAACCAGGGCCACATTTAGGATTTAAATTATGTTGAAATAAAGTTCTTTTATGATGCCAAATTATTATTTAAATGTTTAAAATAAATATCATTGCACCTAAAAATCTGAAAAGTAGTATATCTGTAATGTGATGATCAGTTAATCATAGCTTGGTGTTAACTTCATGACGTTTGTAGAGAGTTTAATTTACAAGTTCTTTTTTTGTGGTGTTTATATTTATTTTTTCAATTTAATTTTATTTTAATTGTTCAAGTACAGTTTTCTGTAATTTACAAGTTCTTTAAATGCACTATTTCTCTGCCTTATACAGGGTGGAGAAAAAGCAGATTTACAGTTGTATGTGAAACAGAGTTTATTCTTGTATTATTTATTAATTCTTGTATTATTTTCCTTTTTTTAGTATACAATTTTCATATTTAGAATTATCAGCTGGACACAGTTTGGATGATCTCAATTTTGTGGGCAACATCCAAAGTATAGTAGTCTGGAGCCAGCTGAACATATGCCTTATTGTCTCCATCAGGCCTGATCAGGGTGTTGACCTTGGCCACGCCAATGTCATACAGCTTCTTCACAGCCTGTTTGTTTGTTTGTTTTCCTTATCAAATGGATGGGTAAAGGCCAGTGAAACATAAGAATCATATTTGTGCTAGATTCTCTGTTATCGATTGTACATTACCATCACCTGCTTATAAGAACTCTGCAGTCACGGTAAAAAAAATCAAAGAAATACATTTCTGAGAATCCTCTTTGCTGTATACTATGAGTTGTAATTTTCCAATATAGACACTCACACAAACTTTGGAAAGTGGGAGAGAAGGAGCCTCATTCCAATTGCAGTCTCTAATTGCAGATAGCAGCAAATGGAGAGAAATTCCTAGAGATTCTCCACAATTGCAGTGGCTTCTGGGTGAAGCGTGGAGCCACCGCAGTCAGTGATGGTTATCTGATCTTAATTCCCTCAGTTCTCCCAACAGGTATAAGCTCCTAATTCGCTGTAGTAAAACCCTTAACAACAGGAGTACATAGAATGCACTCTGTTTTCACGACAGAATCCTAAATGATAGCCCTATGGCTTTGTGATCAGAAAAAAAAAAAAACATTCTTAACAACTGGTTCTAGTTTTACAGTCTTGAATAAGAATTCTGACCCAACTAAATTCTAGATAAATGCTTAATGAATTATTTGGTTGGCAAAAGTTCAGTTGGGGAAAGTTAACTTTTAACTTGTAAAAAGTCTCCCAACACTTGGTCATTCCAGAAGAGTTCTGACATCAGATTAGAGATGCTGGAAAAGACTTTACATTTATTGGATAGTATTTAAAGACATTGAAAACATAATCATAAGTAGTTACTGTCCTCAAAGAGCTCACAGTCTAGTGAAACTGACGGACACAGAAGCAGATACTGACTGGAGTAAGATTAGAGCTACACGAGAGGTGCAGAATTGTTGCAAAGCATTAGAACCGAGGCATCCTGGAGCAGAGAGAGGAGATGCCATTTAATGGGAAAGAGAGGAGGCAGCAGAACTAAGAGGTTATCAGGAACAACTTCAGTCCACTTACCTTTCGTCCGTGGTTAACCATGCCTTGATTTTTGAAATGACAGTGGAAGAAAACCCAAAGGAAAAGCTCTCTAGTTGTGTTACTTTTTATCATAACCCAGAAGGTTACCACAATAAGTAAAGCAATGCCTACATTTCTGAACTGTGTTTTCATTGTGTTTCCTCTCTATATAATGCTCCTTTCCTAAAAAAGGCATATTTCTCAGTAATGATTAGGTGTCTTTAAAATGAGATGGTGGCTCACTGCAGATGACAGAGCATTTCTTCCTGCTTGCATTTATATAGCAGGTGGCATTTTCCCATAGCATCTCAAAAAATGTTAATTCAGCATGAACATGGGCAAAGAAAAAGTATGTAATATAACAAACCAACTTCCAGTTTCCAGCTCTATATGTAAGGAGATTGAAGGTCACCACTCAGCTCTACAAGTAAAAGCTGAACAGACTGAAATATCAATCAACAACTCTTCCAAGATCAACAGAAAAGGACAAATCACTGACTCCAAGCTGGGAGAGTCTAACACATGGAAACAGGGTGTCATAGCTTACCGGAGCAGAGACTCAGGACCAGAACCTCGGGAACAAGGCTGGGTTGGTTAGGCCAGGCTGTAATTGAGGAATTGCTGGAGTTTGCTGGAGTTGCAGTGTGGACAACTCTGAGAGTTAAAAACTGCAGGGGGACCCAGTCATAGGGAAACTTTCACAGCTTTATGAGACTTACTATCTCCAGGAGCTTGACCAGGTTCTCATGGTAGAAGCTTGGTCAGAGAATAATCACTCAGGCTTCCTGCAGGGAAAGGGGAAGAGTGACCATTCCAAAACACACAAGACCACTTGGGTTCTTCTTAACAAGAGCTGCCCTCTGGAGAAACTAGTTAATCAAGCCTCACCAGCTGGGTATTATCAGAGCTTAATTGACCTGGGGAAAGAGAAATACTCAAGTTCAGCCCACTCTAGCCTTCTTTGTAGGAAATGGGAAATACTTAATTCCTGCCCACTCTAGCTATTCTCTCCCACCTAAAGAGAGAGGAGGGAAACAAGCGAACAAAGAAAACTAGAAACAGATGTGAAGTTCACAGACCAGAGGTACAGGCTCACTAAAAACTGAGGCACAATAATAAGGCTAAAGAACCTTACCCTGCACACCTTACTACCACATTATTGAAGGCCTATTCACAGCACTTCCCTTTAGCCAGTACATCATTTCTAGCTATTAGGAAAATGTTACAAGGAATTCCCGAGGGCAAAAAAAAAAACCCTCCACAAAAATGTTTAACAGAAATGAAGAATAATTTAATGGGCTAATAAATGTGGCAAACAAACATAAATAAAAGACTGAAAAAGTTAATAAACAGAATATCCAAAAACTGTGGGACAACGACAAAAGATGTAATATTTGTATAATGGGACCAGAAAAAGTTGAAAGAGAGAAAGCAATAGACGTACTGTGAAAAATAATGACTGAGAGTTTCTACAAATTAATGTCAGACACCAAACCACAGATCCAGGAGACTCAGTGAACACCAAGCAGGATGAATGCCACAAGAATATACACCTCGGCATATTGTTTTCAAACAACAGAAAATCAAAGATATAGAAAACATCCTTAAAAGAAGCCACATCACAGAATGGACCCATGGTGGAGGGGGGGCCAAGATACTGTTACTGAAACAAGCCCCCTCCCCCAGGGTCATTATGTACTATGGTTCTCTGCCTGCTGCCCTTAGGAATTGTGGCTTTCAGTGCCAGAGTTTGGTAAAAAAGGAAAGGAACTATTTATTCAAAAGTTATACAGATTTAAAGTAGTGGCAGAATGTCACCATTAAAATCGCCAAGTCCCTTAAAACACCCACAAATACACACAGTCCTTCCCTCCCCACTTTGCCCAGTTAGGTCAGTCTCAGAACATGCCAATCAGAAGGACCATCCTCCAGAAACAAAAAAACAGAAGTCCACAGCTCACTTCTGGTTCCTTTCAGTTTTCCATGCTTGGCTGGGCAGGATTCCCATTCCCAGCACCATCAGCTGTGTCACTGCTGCGATATCCAGTTCTTACTCCAAAACCACGTGGCACCTTCTCATGGCCCACCAGCAATAGTCCCTTCACCTCTTTCCTTTCTGCATGATCTCACATTGTCCTCCCCATCCCTTGTCGTGGCCTGCCTTTAGTTTTAAAGCCCAGCCTGGAACCTCCTCTGTAACCCCATTTCTGACTCCTCCCACAGCTGGCTACACCTGCTAGCACTCATGCAGTTTTCAACCTTTCTGGGCTGCCATAGTAAGTCTGGGCAGGTGTGGCCCCATGGCATGGAGTGAACCATCTGCAAGCTCTCACGCAGGTGCTTGGACCAGGAGTAGTTGCCTCTCGTTTATGTCACGGATCAAAGTTATTCATACCTTCTGGCTTCATTCTGGCTGGAAGATTGGTTTGCTATTATTGATATACAAAATAACTGTTCTTGCTTGCCAGATATGAAGCTGGCCTGCAAAATATCTCTCAATGGCCCTGTTCCATGTGTCCCTTCCCCCAGCCAGGCCTGGTATCCTATATTCTGGAACAACCCAGGTTCTGGACCCCATTACAGCCAGAGGAAAAACAATCTTACCTATAGAGAACAAAAATAATAATGATATCTGACTTATCAGAAAAATGTGACCAAGAAGAGAGGATAGTGAAATATTTAAAGTATCGAGAAGAAAAAAAACACCAGCCTAGAATTCTAAGTCCTATCAAATTATCATTTGAAAGGGGAAAAGTACAGATTGAATTTCTCAAACTAAAACTGAATTTGGAACATGCCCTGTAAGAAATGTTATAAGAAGTTCTTTAGAGGAAAGAAAAATAATGTAGGTCAGAAAATCAGGTCTACATGAGAAAAAAGAGCATTAAAAAAGGTATAAGTAACTAGAGGATTTCAACACCGTGCTGTCAAAAATGGATATGTCTTTCAAACAAAATATAAACAAGGATATTGTGGCATTGAACAATGCCATAGATCAAATGGACTTAACAGATACATATAGAACCTTTCATCCCAAAGAAGCAAAGTACACATTCTTTTCAAACGTACACAGAACATTTTCAAAGATAGACCACATAATAGAACACAAAACCAACCTCAACAAATTCAAGAAAACTGAAATAATATCAAGCAATTTCTCTAACCACAAGGGACTGAACCTAGACACCAACCTCAAAGAAAAAACTCAAAAATACTCAAATTCATGGAGATTGAATACCATCCTATTAAACAATGAATGGGTTAGAATGAGATCAAAGAAGAAATCAAAACGTTTCTGGAAACAAATGAAAATGAACACACAACAGTCCAAAACTTATGGGGCACAGAGAAGGCAGTCCTGAGAGGGAAGTTCATAGCAATAGAGGCCTACCTAAAAAAGATAGAAACATTTCAAAAAACCAACCTAATCCTATACCTACGAGAACTGGAAGAACAACAACAAACAAAGCCCAAAGTGAGTAAAAAGAAGGAAATAACCAAGATCAGAGCAGGATTAAATGACAGAGAGACGAAAAGCACAATTCAAAGGATCAATAAATCCAGGAGCTGGTTCTTGGAAAAGATAAACAAAATTGACAAGCCTTTAAGCAGATTCATCAAGAAAGAGAGAGAGAGAACCCAAATAAACACAATCAGAAATGAAAGAGGAGAGATTACAACTGATGCCCAGAGATACAAAGGATTGTAAGAAGGTACTACAAACAGCTATATGCCAAGAAATTTGTAAACTAGGGTGAAATGGACAAATTTCTAGAAAATATAATATCCTAAAAATGAATGCAGAAGAAGCAGAAAGCCTGAACAGACCAATAACAGCTGGTAAAATTAAAGCAATAATCAAAAAACTCCCAGCACACAAGAGCCCTGGACCAGACGGTTTCACAGGAGAATTTTACAAAACATTTAAGGAAGAGCTAACCCCTATTTTCTCAGACTATTCTGAAAAATCCAAGAAGAGGGAAGACTCCCAAACTCTTTTTACAAAGCCAACATAATTCTGATTCCAAAACCAGATAAAGACACAACAAAGCAAGAAAACCACTGGCCAATATCACTGATTTGAATATAGATGCTAAAACCCTCAACAACATACAGACAAACCACATCCAGAAATACATTAAAAAAAATCATGCACTATGACCAAGTGGGATTCATCCCAGGGATGCAAGGATGGTACAATGTTCACAAATCAATAAATGTAATACATAATGTAAACAAAAAGAAAGACAAAAATCACATGATCATATCAATAGATGCAGAAAAGCATCTGATAAGGTTCAGCACCCATTTATGATAAAGACACTCAGCAAAATGGGAATAGAGGGAGCATTCTTCAACATGATAAAGGCCATATATGAGAAACCTATAGCCAACATCATATGTAATGGGTAAAACTAAAAGCTTTTCCACTAAGATAAAAAACAAGTCAAGGATATCTGTTTTCACCATTTGTATTCAATATAGTACTGGAAGATCTAGCAAGAGCAATCAGACAAGAAAAAGAAATAAAAGTCATCCAAGTTGAAAAGGAGGAAGTACAACTGTCACTGTTTGCAGATGACATGATAGTGTACATAGAAATCCCTATAGACTCCACCAAAAAACTACTTGACCTAATAAGCAAATTTGGCAAAACAGCAAGGGTCAAAGTCAATACTCAGAAAAAAAAGACATTTTTTAAACCAACAATGAAAAATCAGAATCAGGAAAAAATCTCATTTGCTATAGCAACAAGAAAAATAAAGTGCCTAGGAATAAACCTTACTGAGGAGGTAAAAGACCTATGCTAGAAAACTACACAACACTGAAGAATGAAATCAAGGAAGACACAAACAAATGGAAGCATATACCGTGTTCATAGATTGGAAGAATTAACATCATCAAAATGTCCATATTACCCAAAGCAATTTCCAGATTCAACGTAATCACTATTAAAATAACAATGATATATTTCACAGATATAGAACAAACATTTCAAAAATTTATATAAAACTGTAAACAACCCTGAATAGCTGTAGCAATTTTGAGAAAGAAGAACAAAGTAGGAGGGATCAAAATACCAGATATCAAACTATATTACAAGGCCACTGTAATCAAAACAGTCTGGTACTGGCATAAGAACAGACACATAGACCAATGAAACAGAATAGAGAGTGCAGAAATAAACCCATATCTCTATGGTCAATTAATATTCAACAAAGGGAGCAGAAGCATAAAATGGAGTAAAAATAGCCTCTTCCATAAATGGCATTGGGATATCAGGACAGCTACATGCAAAAAATGAAACTGGGCCACCAAATTACACCATTCACAAAAATAAACTCAAAATGGATAAAAGACTTAAATATAAGTCATGACACCATAAAAGTCTGGATAAAAGACTTAAATATAAGTTGTGACACCATAAAAGTCCTACATAAGAACATAGGGAGGAAAATCTCAGATATTCCATGCACCAATATTTTCATGGATATGTCCCCTAGAGAAAGGGACATGAAAGGATAAACAAATGAGTCTTCATCAAAATAGAAAGCATCTGCACAGCTCAGGAAAATATCAGAACAATGAAAAGGGAACCAACTGTAAGGGAAAATATATTTGCAAATGATGCATCAGACAAAGGTTTGATCTCCAAAATATATAAAGAACTTATACAACTCCACTCCAGAAAGACAAATAACCCAATTGAAAAATGGGCAAAGGACTTCAACCGACACTTCTCCAAGAAGGACCTACAGAGGGCCCAGAGACATATGAAAGGATACTTAACTCCACTAGCCATCAAAGAGATGCAAATTAAAACCATGATTAGATACCACTCTATACCAGTCAGAATGGCCATCATAAACAAATCAATAAACTACAAATGCTGGAAAATTTATGAAGAAAAGAGAACCCTAGTGCACTGTTGGTGGGAATGCAGACTTCTACAGCCACTGTGGAAAACAGTGTGGAATTTCCTCAGAAAACTAAAAATGGAACTGTCTTTTGAGCCAGCAATACCACTGCTGGGATTATTCCCTAAGGATACTAAAACACCAAATCAAAAGAACCTATGCACCCCAGTGTTCATAGCAGCACAATTTACAACAGTCAAGTGCTGGAAGCAACCTAAGTGCCCTTCAGTAAATGAGCATATCAAAAAACTGTGGTACATTTACACAATGGAATATTACACAGCAGAATGAAAGAATGAGCTCCTACCCTTGGCAACAGCATGGATGAAACTGGAAAGCACTATGCTAAGTGAAAAAAGCCAGGCATTGAAAGAGAAAACCATACAATCTCACCTATAAGTGCAATCTAATCAACAAGACAAATAAGCAAGCAAAAGACAACCAGAGACATTGACATAAAGAACAAACTGACAGTAACCAGAGAGGAGCAGGGAGAGAGATAACAGGGGAAGGGCCATCAAGGAACGTGTATAAAGGACACATGGACAAAGCCAAAGCAGGTAGGTTTCAAGGGTGGGAATTTGGGATGGGTGGGGCCGGGGTGGAATGGTGGGATGAAAATGAAAATAACTGTACTTGAACAAGAATTAAAAAGAAGAAAAAAAGATATAAGTAAAAGTAAAATAAGTCCATGAGTTTATAGTCAAGTGCCTACCCACAGATTATTTTAGAAATAGCTGATTTGACTCTTTTTAATTCTAACTCTGGGTGTGCCTACAAAATCCAAAAACAAAAACTTTAAACGTAAAAAGTTCAAGCACTCATCAGACTGTTGTTGTTATATTTTGTCATTATTATTTTTGTCTATTTGAGGTGAAAACTGATCTGAGTATAAACCAAATTACTCAGCATTCTTTTCCCACATTCTTTCTCTTCCCTTCTCTTCTCTCCCTCCATCCTTCCTCTCTCCCTTTAGCCTTCTCCTCTTTCCCTTCTTTCCCCTCTGAAGTCTTCCTTTCTCTTTCCTTCTCCCTTCCCCCATCTCTCCATTATGGGCTTTTAAATATGTAGTTGAATTTCTAATAGCAAAATTAAAGGACTTCCTAGCAGACATTAAGTAATGAAAATTGACCAGGCAGGTATGTATATGTAAATTTGACCAGCTTACAAGCATCTGAAGTCATTTCCAGTTTTTGAATCATCTCATTCAAGTGATTTTCAGTCTTTCACACTGATCTGCATTCATTTTAGGCCACTCTTTACTGCATTTCACTTACTGTGAATATTTTTATCCTGTAAGGTTTCTTTAAATTTCACAGCCCAAGGTTTTACTTTTGATAACACTAAATACAGATTTTTACAACTTTTTCAAAATTCTTTATTTAAGCAAATATACTGATTTTAACAGTTATTATGATCTTATAATAATTTAAAAAATCATAATGAACTCTTACCACACACCACTTGACTGGTTTAATGGTTTCACGACATAAATTTAAAATGTTGAAATAAAATTGCATGTGTAACTACAAGGAAAGAAAGACAATTCAGAATGTCATAATCACTTGTGATTTCAGGGGCATTACAGCTGAGCTATACAATGAAATTAAATGGGGAGCGATTTGAAGTGATGTTACTTGTTAGTCAGTGATGTATTCTGTGTAGTTCTACAAGAATCTGTGGGTTGTATGCAATGAATGCCAAAGTGATAAAGGTGCAGGGAGGGGAAGAGGCATGACACCAGTAATATAAAAACTGTGCTAGGTATTCTTTGATTCTCCCCAGCTTTTGGCTCTAGCAAATCTGTGTTCAATGTTTCCCAAGATCATTGAACACAGGGCTGGTTCCCTACACAGATGTCCTTCATAAAACATGACCATAATACCCTTAAAATTTTATACTCTTACCTGTTGATCTTGAGTGGGAAAATAGAGGAAAAAAACTGAAAAATAATAAGAATAATGCTCTTGAGTGATATGAAAAGAAGGAATGACAGCGAGGTGTATTTGTGTGTATATTTGAAAGAGCTTTTCATAAGTGCATGCCACTTGCTCACTTCGGTGATTACATAGGGCAAATTCCAAGAAATTCCCATGTATGACAGAGGCTTAAAAACCTACAGAACCACTCATTAACTCAATGTTAAAAAGGTAAATTTGACTAATATTTGTTACTCTATTGATTGATTTGGTGCATTAAGTCTAGACATGGCCAAATATGTTGATGTGGTCTATTCAGAAAAGGAATCTGTGAGAATCGATACAACTCCTATTCATCACCAAGACAGGTTACTATGGCTGTATTTACAAAGCCAGTGATAAATGAAAAAGAATAAAAGGCTTCAGTGACAAGTATTCATGCAGAATTCTTATCTTTACCCAGCATAGATGCAGATCGTGGCTACTTTCACTTGTCAACTGGCCTTGTCATTGGATCTGTCCTTTTACATTTAATTTTTCTTTAGTCCTGTGTAAGGATATATTTAAGTATATGTCCTATTTCTAGTTACTCTCCCTAGGTTTGCTTTCTTAATCTGGCTCACTTATTCATAGCTGCAGCATGTAGTGGGTGACATTTCGCAAGTGGATCCTGATGGGCTCAAAATTCCTTCCATGGCAAAGCTTACTATTTCCTTGGTGCCTAAGTATTTGCATAAGACTTTTCAAACCCATTTCATTAAAAAATAAAACACCTACCACTTTACACCAGTCAGAATGGCCATCATAAACAAAGCAACAAACAACAAGTGTTGGAGAGGTTGTGGAGAAAAGGGGACCCTAGTTCACTGTTGGTGGGATTGCAGACTGGTACAACCACTATGGAAAACAGTATGGAATTTCCTCAAAAGACTAAAAATGGAACTGCCTTTTGACCCAGCAATTCCACTGCTAGGATTATATCCCAAGAACCCTGAAACACCAATCCAAAAGAACCTATGCACCCCAATGTTCATAGCAGCACAATTTACAATAGACAAGTGTTGGAAGCAACCTAGGTGCCCATCAGTAAATGAATGGATCAAAAAACTATGGTACATATACACAATGGAATTCTATGCAGCAGAAAGAAAGAAGGAGCTCCTACCCTTTGCAACAGCATGGATGGAACTGGAAAGCATTATGCTGAGTGAAATAAGCCAGGCAGTAAAAGACAAATACCATATGATCTCACCTTTAACAGGAACCTAAGCAACAACACAAACAAGCAGGCAAAATATAACCAAAGACATTGAAATAGAAAACAGGCTGACAATAACCACAGGGGAGAGGGGAGGAAATTTCAGGGGGAAAAGGGAAGGGATAACAGGAACAAGTATTAAGGACACATGGACAAAAACTAAGGGGGATGGAAATGGGAGGGAAGTGGGGAGCACTGCGGGGTGGACTGGGATGGGAGTAAAAGATAGAAAACTGTATGTGAACAACAATTAAATAAAATTTAAAATAATAAAACACCTCTAGCTTTCTCATGTTTCCCCATTGCAAATAGGGTGAGATAAGCAACCACTGGCTTCCAGATTCTCCATGCATCTGACTTGATCCATAGCTATATCATCCTTACATCATTTGTAACATTGCCTTCAGGATTTTTGAAGAAATAATACTCCTTTCTTATAGTCCAAAATAATTTAATTATTACGTCATTCAAGATACATTGTCCAGTTAGTCAGTAATCATCCACCTGAATAATATTTGAGGTAGTAACCTCTAAAAATAATATTTGAGGTAGTAACCTCTAAAATCAATTCAGCCATGAATATAGGTAAATTCCATTTATGTAAGCAAAACAGTTTGGTTTGAATAAAGTTGCAATGGCAATGTTATTAATGGCTGTACATATTCTTGGCCAAGGTGAAGTTATCTTCTTCACATGTATTTCAATGACTGGAATGAAATGTCTTTAAATAATAATATGAATTTTATTTAAGTAAAAGGGGCTGACTCTAGCAAAAATCTTTACATGAAAAGCATCTCTGCAATGGCAGCTAGTTAAGGACGGATCCAAGGATTTCTAGAAACAGAGCATCTCCACCTACTTGGAAACACACCGCATTCCTTGCTCCAACTCTAATAGTCTCAGCAGAATCTCTTTTCAGACTTACTCTACAACCCTCCTACCTTCTCCCTTTTTTCCTTTAACTCAGACTGTTCTCCTGTCTCTGCCTCTACCACCTTACTCCACAGTGGTTTTTCATGCACAAGCTTCTGAGATACATAATGTAGGACTCATAGTTGGCATTATTCTAGTAGATCTCTATTTTCAGTGGTAACTATTCTTTTACAGTTATTTAGTTATTGTAGCTAATATATTTACTTTCCTGCTGAAAAACATAAGATCTAAGAACAATTTAACTCCATTTATCTCTCTTGTGACTTCTATGCATTATTATAAATTGTTTACTTTTTTAATTTTTCAATTACAGTTGGCATGCATTATTATATTAGTTTCAGGTACACACTCAAAGATTAGACATCACATAACTTATTAAGTAGTCATCCCAATAAATCTTGCACCCATCTGACACCATACTTAGTTGTTACAATATTATTGACTCTATTCCCTATGCTGAATTTGACATCTCCATGACCATTATGTAATAACCAACTTGTGCTTCTTATTGTCTTCACCTTTTTTCACCCATCCATCCCCCCATGCCTCTTCCCATCTGGCAACTGTGAAAATGTCCTCTGTATCTATGAGTCTGTTTCTGTTCTGCTTATTCATTTTGTTTTATAGATTCAGTTGTTAATAAATATGTACTTCTTGCCATTCTGTTGCTATTCTTCTTCTTTTTAAGATTTTATTTATTTATTTTTAGACAGAGGGGAAGGGCCGGAGAAAGAGAGAGAGAAACATCAATGTGTGGTTGCCTCTCACGTGGCCCCCACCAGGGACCTGGCCTGCAACCCAGGCATGTGCCCTGACTGGGAATTGAACCGGTGACCCGTTGGTTCACAGCCCGCACTCAATCCACTGAGCTACACCAGCCAAGGTGGCAGTGGCTTCTTCTTCTTCTTCCTTCTCCTTCTTCTCCTTCTTAAAGAAGACCCTTTAACATCTCGTATAATGCTGGCTTGGTGTTTTTAGAGTGTACTGGATCTATGTATATGCCTTCTATATTGTTTCTATGCTTGGTGGAAAAGTTGTTAATCATGTGCACAAGATTACAGCCCTGTATCATTATACAGGGTTGGCAAAAGTAGGTTTACAGTTGATCATGTGGAAAAAGACATGCAGGTTTTAATTATTATAATGGTTTTATTAACTCTAAAGAATGTCATTCACACCTCAAGCCTACTTTTGCCTAACCCTGTAGATAGAGATTTTTCATATTTGTGTCAGTTATAAAGAATAAGTAACCACTTTTTTTCTCAGTGGGAAGTGAGTTTAACTCATTTTAAGGTCATAAAACTTTATCTGAGAACTATATAATAAAAGAGAGGCCAGTGATTAACTCCTGCAATAATCTTCTCTGCCTCTGGCAGTATGTAAGAAGTAAAATGAGAATAGATTCCTCAACTGTAGGATGTATTTAGAAAGAAGAAAATGGTATAAAAGACAGTAAGAAAAACAAAGTGCTCTTCTCTTTGATGATTATTTCTTACTGAAAAGAGGCAAGAAGCACCATATTCTTCCATGGATAATGTACAATTTTTTTGCCCAGATTTCTGAGAGAAAAAATAAGGGTGCTCATTATACAAGGGTAGTACTTGAAATACCTCATATCTGTTATTGTGTTTTGTAATTATTGGTTACATAAAATTTCTTATACCATAATATGTTCAAAAATAAATGCTAAAATTTCTTTATAATACAAAAAAACAAATATCTGAATATAAATGAGTAAAACTTAAATTAAAATGAAAGATTTTTTTTCCTGAAAGTTTGGACAAAAAACATCAGTGTGCATTATCCATGGCAAAATATAATAAGTAGTCATGGTAATAGCCACTTCCTCTCATTTGGGGATCAAAACCATGTAGCCTCCATCCAAAGATTTATGAGGCCAAACCTTCCCATGGAAAGTAATCAAAAGTGAGGGAGTGAGGCAGAATTTTAACAGGGTAGAAAAACAGTCTGAGAAGGAAAGGGAAGGCTGAGTTTTCTGCATGACTCACCTGGGAAGACCAGACCCTGCCCTGGGGTTTCCTACCTCACCGAAAGTTTCCAAGGTATGCTCTAAAAGAACACAGTTTGAACTGATAGTGTAGGGATCTCCTTTCCATTGTACTTTCTTTATTTCACAAAACTACAACATTAGGGTTTGGTTTAAAGTTAGGATTTGATTTAATATTGAGATGAAAGAAAATATTGGAAATGGAGCAACACCCACCAGATTTCTATCTTACATTGATTTCAATCTGGGTCAATATGACTCTTAAAAATTGCATGTGTTGCCTTGACTGGGAGGTTCAGTTGGTTGGAGCATTGTCCCATACACCGAAAGGTTGTGGGTTTGATCCCTGGTCAGGGAGCTTATAGGAGGCAACAGATCAGTGTTTCTCTCTCATTCTCTCTTCCCCCTCCTTCCCTTCCTCTTTCTCTAAAAAATCAATAAACATTTATTTGGGTGAGAAATAAAAAAATTACTTGTGTTACATGTAAATTGTGTTCACAATATTATCTTTATTATGGTACCTTAACTTCTGGCCTTGATCTAAAAATTAAACAATTTGTAATTAAATATAAAGATACAGTACCACTAAGCCCAATTTATTGCATGAAGCTTGGAGCCAGTGAGTATCTAAGAGTATTTAACAATAAGACCTTTTCTGTACCTTAGAAAAGAATCAAGAATTCAATCAGAATTTTGTACTGTTCTTTCATTTCTGTTTGTAAACATAGAAATAAGAGAAGGTAAGTACAAATGTCAAGCAAATAGACTGTGTGTCTGGTACTCTTTACCTGTAAGGAAATTTGCTTTTAGAGCTACATTTGAAATTTGTAAATTTCATAGTTATATTTTAATGAATGAGTTTACCTTAACCTATTAGAGATGACTTTTGAGAAAGGTGCTCTGTCTGCTATACTAACAGTTTACTCTACACACATATTATCCATTGGCTATTCAAACCTCAGTCACATGATCCTCAAAATTAGAACAAATTATAGGATTTGGTAAAATAATCAAACCTACATAAATGTTAGCAAATGCCAAAAATTGTTTTTCTATCCCTTTTTACCGCCTTTCCATAATGATCAATTGGCATTTAGGGTTACTTTGTGTATCTACAGAATTTCAGAGTTTAGGCATTAAAATAAAGACCCAAAGATAGTAAATTGATTTCCTAAAAGTTATAATTTCCTTTTTTAGAAAAGGCCAATTCTCATTTGTAACTTCTCATAAAATATTTCTTAGCAATGTTTTCTACCATTGTACAAAAAGTTAAATTTTAATATATTGTTTATTAGCTTGCTAAAATAACTTAAATTTAAAGATACAAACCCAAACATTCTACACTGAAAGCCACAGAACTGTCTTTAAAAAAGATACACAAAGTTTTTTTCTGAACGACTATGTATTTTTTAATGCTTGTACTAATTTATTCGTCATTTCAATTCTATTAATTTTGCAAGTTTATTTGCATAAAAACATTAGTCATTAACTCTCAAGAAGTTAATTAGTATTAGATTTTTCAGAATTAGAAACCTGCTTATAATATCAGATGGAAAGTTTTCATTTTAAAACAATTTAGGTATTAAAAATGATCAGAATGATAATCAGAAAATTCTTCTCTTCTAAACCATTAGATTGAGTCCAATAGAAAACATTTCCCCTTATTAGAGATAGAACTTACTTAAAGTAGCAAAGAAAAACTAGTTAATCTTCATTTGCTATTAAACTGATCCATTAATGACCTTTCTAATAGCCCCCTCCTTTTTGATTTTTTATATTTTCAATATCTGGAAAAATAATCAGGGTTATAAAAATTCAAGTATGATTATCTGTGTTTTCAGATTCTTTAAAATATGTTCTCAATTATATAAAGTGCTCTAATATAACACTATAGCACCTAAGGCATAACACAGTTTCATTCAAATGTGGCCTCAAATTCCTAATGATAGACTGGGAAAATGATAACATGCATATATAGCATATATAATATGTAATATATAAAATAAAAATATTCATAATTCTACTCGACCCTGTTTAAAGTAACAAATAAAAAATACAGATATCTTAGTAAGCTCATTATGGTAACCTGGTGAGTGAATACACACTGGTTCAGCATAATGGCTGGCCTGTGTTCCCATGGGCCAGGTAACTGTCTTATTGGCTTAAACGTGTGTGCATTATTTTAATATCACCTCTGAATATAACTGTACTTTCTCTAAGCCAATCTCAGCATGGTGTTGGTTTAAGAAAAAAGAGACAAAGAAGCTTACCCACCAGTCTGACACCCAAAAGTGCATTAAAAATTCATAATAACTGCATTCTACAGTGACGCTACCAATCATCTATCTCTCAAAGTATTTACTCATCATAGAAGTTGCTCTCAAATCTTTCTTTTGCTGTCTCCCTAACTTTTCAGCCACATATGTATTTCACTCTACTCCTTCCCACTGCACCCAACATGCAGAGAATCTCTTCTCTTCTTAATTCCCATCAATGGAATATTTTTTGGTTTAGAATCTGAACCAGCCTGAGGGTCAA
>PVKM010031342.1:0-16870 GCA_004027735.1 Carollia perspicillata | reverse complement strand
TAAAACAGAACAATTTTTCTCTCTTTATCAGTCTCCAAATAACTCTCTGTAAATGGCCCAGGGAAGACATGAGTCAATGAGAAGAGTTGGCATGAGCAATGATGACCTGGTAATGGAAAGGGGAGGGTGCTTCCCTGGCAGGGCCGTGAGGCCGGGAAGAGTGAAGACCCTGCATTGTGTGCAGGTGCTAGGGAGGCCAGTTAGTTTTAGAGTGGCATTGGCAGAACGGGACATTGAAAAAAAACAAATGAAGTTACGTGAAGTGAGGGAGGCAACTGGATGGTCTAAGCGTTGTGGACTCAAGCAGTTTGGATGGACTTGAGAGATTATCCAGTCCATCTCCCATAGCTGTGACTCTCAGCACAAAAGGTTACATGGCAAACTCAGTCACAGAGCCAGTTAACCGCAACACCCTAAACCAGGACCCAGGGCTATTGTCTCTCAGTCCAGCATTTTTTCTATTCTGGGATCTGGGAGAAGCATAAGATGGAGGAAAATGAGGCCTTTTCTGGAGGCTTGAGATGTCAGGGCCGGCTTCCTGGGCATGTGAACCGTGCAGGGGCGCAGGACCCCCACTTGGAACACTCCCATGCCTGTTTTAAGGCTCCATTGTTGCTGTCATGTTGCTGTCTCTTAATAATTTGGAAACAAGGTGCCTAGTAGTTTTATTTCACTTTGGAAACTGCAAATTATGTAACTGGACCTGCTTGACCTACCAATTTGATTCCATGGAATGCAGAATGCTGCATCCTCTGAATCAGCTCCCATACATTGCTGGACACGGATGTGTGCACCTTGCCCCTGCAGGTTAGGGAAGTGGAGAGATTGCAAAGCTGAGGCTAAGCCATGACCTAGAAAAGTATTGTCCAACTTACAAGACCTTGGACAGGCATTCATGGTATAAAGCATTGCATTTTCCAAGCTCTAGGCTGGGATGCGAAAAGAGTGAGAACTGCTGAGTAGTTTGAATAAAGAAATTTAACCCTCTGAGCCTGAGGTTTTTGTAGTTTCTCGGTTTTTTATTGCTTTATAAAAGGGAGAATTAAAAACAAGAACCAAAACATCTTCTGTGGTTGCAATAAGAATGTAAAAAGGCAATAATATTGTAAATTATTATTGATGGCAGCTCATTGCTAATATTTCTGTGGCAATACAGAGCTTGGCAGGTCATGTAGTCAGGATTTGGTTTTAAAGAAACACAAGTTCAAGTCCAGTCTCTTGTCATCTAATGCTTGTTATCCTCGGGTAATGACCTAAACAGTCTGAGTCTTATTTAGTTAATGCATCTGTAAAAGTGAGGACACAACATACTACCAGCAAAGTTACTTGAGAAATTAAAATAAGGTAGTGTACGTAAAGTGCTTGGCATGGCCCTAACACATAGTAAAAATTATAGTCATAATACTAACAATAACTAATGTATTTAACTTTGATTCATCTCCTAAGTACTGGAATTTAGAACCCCTTCATCCAAGATGCTTATTCCTGGGCTCTAAAATATGTCTCAGACTTTCTAGAAAGAGTGGTAAATATTTTGAGTGGAGGGCAGAGAGAGGAAGAGGACATTTGTTTCCACCAAGTGGGAGCCATCCTCCTTTCGGATCCAGGATTTTGCCCAGCAAGACCTGCTATGCATATTCATAGCATCCAACAGCTTGTTCTGTCATGCCCAAAAGATGAATTATTGTACAGTCCCTCGACATTTTACTCACAAGCTGTCCATTCCAATACCAAAACCTCATTGGGACTGTGGCAGGAGGTATGGGGGATGTTTAGGATAGGAGGGAGGCTGGGATGAAAACAGATGGTGGTTTGGCAGAGTGATTACAACACTGGATATCTGTTTCAATGAATTGGCCACCCAGCAGTAAAATACTGCAATAGTGAGCCCCAGTCTTCTCAGGCAGTAATTGCAGTCTTATTTATCAGGCATGTTTGCCAGCAGTAAAGCCATGCATTTTCCCCTTGCCACGCACTGTCCCCTTGAATGTCATGGGGTATAGAAACATAAGGGGAGAGAGAAGACACTTAGAAAAGCAAGAAGCAGCAGATTGATCAGTTCCTTCCAATGGTTGTATCAATATGGAAGGTTCACTGAACAGTCAGTTTTTTGTGTGTGACCGCTGATGAGTCACTTAACCTCTCTAGGCTTCCTTTCCTATGTTAGAAAAGTGCAGCTGCAATCTGGTCTCCTAGCAGCCTCATGGTGAATGAAGGAAAAGAGGTGAGCTTCAGGCCAGAATCCACTTTGGAAGAAAGATACTATGGTAACCATTAAACCGTGTTGTAAAGTGACCAGCAGGAAACCAAAACAATCTAATATGCAACTGTTGACCTTCAGGCTCAGAATGATTTTTATGCATTTGGGAGCTAATATTTCCACCTGCAAATTAGGAACTATTATGTGTAATAATGATTTAATGTCCTCCACTTAGCAGGAGGACAAGAAGAAACCCGCTGACACTTCCCAGCCTGCAAAAGCTAATTTGGAGTTGTATATTAATTAACTGTATTGATGCAGAACAAACCAATTGGAATTAAGAATCCCAGCAAAACAGCATGATACTGACATAAAAACAGACATGTAGATCAATGGAACAGAATAGAGAGCTCAGATATAAACCCACACCTTTATGGTCAATTAATATTTGACAAAGGAGGCAAGAACATACAATGGGATAAAGATAGTCTGCTCAATAAATGGTGCTGGAAAAAATTGGATAGATACATGGGAAAAAAAAAACCAGACCACTTTCTTACACCATACAGAAAGAATAAACTCAAAATGGCTTAAAGACTTAAATGTTAGATTCAAAACCATTAAAAATCCTAGAAGAAAACATAGGCAGTAAAATCTCAAACATTTTTCACAGCATTATTTTTTCTGCTATATCTCCTCAGGCAAGGGAGATAAAAGAAAAAGTAAACAAATGGGGTTATCAAACTGAAATTTTTTGCACAGCAAAAGAAACCATCAACAAAATGAAAAGACGACCCACTGAACGGGAGAACATATTTGGTGATACATCTGATAGGGGGTTACTCTCCAAAATTTATAAAGAACTTATACAATTCAAAACACACAAAAACAAACAACCCAATTAAAAAGTGGGCAAAGGACCTAAACAGACACTTATCTAAAGAGGATATACAGATGGCCAATAGACATATGAAAAGATGCTCAACATCACTAATCATCAGAGAAATGTAAATTAAAGCCACAGTGAGATATCATTTCACACCTGTCAGGATAGCTATCATCAATAAATCAACAAGCAACACGTGCTGGCAAGGATGTGAAGAAAGGGGAACCCTTGTGCACTGTTAGCGGAAATGCAAAATTGGTGCAGCCACTGTGGAAAGCAGTATGGAGTTACCTCAAAACATTGAAAATGGAATTGCCCTATAACCCAGTGATTCCACTTCCAGGAATATATCTGAAGAAACCCGAAACACTGGTTTAAAAGAAAATATGCACCTCCATGTTCACTGCACCATTATTTATAACAGGCAAGATTTGGAAGTAGCCCAAGTGTTCATCAGTAGATGAGTAGCTAAAAAAACTGTGATACATTTACACAATGAAATACTACTTGGCCGTAAAAAAAGAAGGAATCTTACCATTACAACAGCATGAATGGACCTGGACAGTATTATGTTAAGTGAAATAAGCCAGTCAGAGCAAGACAAGTACCATATGATTTCACATATATGTGGAATCTAATAAACCAAAATAAACTGATGAACAAAATAGAAACAGACTCATAGATACAGAGAAGAGACTGACAGCTGTCAGAGGGGAGGGGACTTGGAGGACTGGATAAAAGAACGTGAAGAGATTAACCAAAACAACAGCAGCAACAACAACTCATAGACACAGGCAACAGTATGGTGATTACCAAAGAGAAAGTGGGGTGGGGGAGGTAGGGGAGGGTATAGAGGGATAAATGGTGAGGAAGGAGACTTGACTTGGGGTGGTGCACACACAATATAATATACAGATGACATATTATAGAAATGTACAGCTGAAGCCTATATAATTCTAATAACTAATGTCACCCCAATAAATTAAATTCAACAAAAATTTTAAAAAAGTAAAAACAACAATCCCAGGTTAATGCTGATCTTTCTGGTCAATTATAATAAAGCATCTACCTGGGTCATAAGAAATCTTTTCTCTTATTTGTCCAACCAGATAATCTTTTCCTCCTCTGTGTCGTATTTCTGATATATACTTATTACAATGTATTATAATTACCTATGAATGTAACTATCTTTGATAATAGACTATAAGCTCCTTGAGGCATGAGCTGTAATTTAATTATTTTTATTCAATGCCTAACATAGCACATGTCATGGGATACCAAGATCTTATTTCCCGAATGTGAACTTATGGGACCGATCATTTGCTAGCTGTCACTCAGAAATCACTGGTATTTTGAGGCAGAGACAATTAGAGACCTAACTGGGAAAATTCAAACATGCAACATTGGCTGCAATGTCTCCTCCTTAAATTGAAAATAAAACTAGCTTGCTCTAGCCACAGATTTAAAAATTAATTAAAATTACTTTCCACTTTCCCAAGAAGAGAAACATAATCTTGCAAGCCATGTGTTCGAAACAATGTTCATTAAATATGTCAGAGGAAGCTATGAGATAAGAGTAATTGTTACATAAGAATTTACCAGCATTTGTTATCGAGTAAGATGTAGTGAGAGACATATTTTTTAAGAGCGCTCCCCAGGTCACATTTATTTGGGAAATGCTAAATACAGTAAATCAACCTCTTAGAACATCCCAGTGCACATTAAAGATCCAGCTAAGTCCATGAATTTCTTAAGCATTTTTTACTGCTAAATCAATTTTTTCAAGTAATAGACCAAGGAGCTTTACGAACCAAATTTAATAATGAGAAAATCAAGGCAACCATGAGCAAGTAATGTGCCCATTGATATTCATGACAGTGAAGCAGAGAGATGATGATATGTGTGTGCGTCCCTGTGTGTGCGTGCGTGAGCGCTGTGTTACAGAAGGCGTGGCACCTGAGTTAAATGAGCTTGGGGGATTTATGATTTCTTTGTAAAAGCAATAAGGCTGATGAACAGAAACATTTCCACAATGCCATAAAAACAAGTTTTGGAAAAGCAGCATGCAACGTATCTCTTCACTCCCTATCGAGACAGAAGGCAAAATCCTCCAGAATGCCAAGTCCATGAGTGTAAAGACTACCTCCGCTCTGGCTTTAGGACCTGTTACAGTGTTTGCATGTCACGGCAACTCTAGAAATGTTTGTGGAATCCATGCAAACGTGCATTAGGGCCACCGCATTCTCTGGTCACAAAGTTGCTCACTGAGCCACCAGACCCAAACTTAATTATCTTCCAAGGCCCAGATCCCAAATCACATTTCCTCTGTTACTGCAGTGGGAGGAACCAATAAGTATCTTCTACACGATGAAAAGAACAATAAAAATGATCAGGAATACCATTTATTGAGCCACCGATGTGTGCCAGTCTTTCTAAAGAGTCACTCTAATTCTTACAACATCCTTGACACACACTGTGTCGCTCCTGTTCCCAGCCAGGAAAGTGGACTCCCACAGGAAGGTGAATAATAGGCCCAAGTTCACCTAGCAAATGATTGATCGACCCAGGATTAGAAAATGGTTTCTCTGCTTCCAGTCTGTGCTTTTCCTACTCTGCCACGCTGCTTCCCATACCTTAAGAGAGCAACGTAGTACACTATTTTAAATAGGCACCATTTGCATTATTGAACAGCTGTGCAGCTCTCCAAATTGACTTGTCTTCCACACCGCATGGAAAATAGTATCTAATCCATATTAATCATAAATACATAACCCTATGTTCTAAATACCAGCTAGTTGATGGGTAGTGCTGAGGTAATTTTTTAGTAAGTGATAAAGGTTAAAACCTTGACAGGCAATCATAACTTAGCAAAAAACCCAATGTTAACACTGTGGTATTTGAAGTCTTGAAGAGACCTTAGGAATATTTGGCCCAGTGTTTCTCAGTGAGAGCGCTGTTTGAATTTTGGGCAAGGGGGGCCTTTGTTGTGCAGGCCTGAAAAGGGTTCAATGTTTAGCTCTTTGTCTTTCCCCTGCCCAAGGCCAGCAGCGCAGCAGTTATTATGGCAACTAGAAATGCCTCTTCACATGAAAACAATTCCCCCGTGAATGTGAAATACCCACTTTGAGTGGTTACCGATGATTGTTCAAATCCGTGGGGAGCCTGTGGGGTGTAGAGATTATTGGCAATCCACGCAATATCACGGAGGAAGTAAGGAGCAGAACCAGGACTGTTCTAAGTAATCATAACATCTCTGTTCTGAGGATCTGTGGGCTGGGCCCTATATTCAGGGATTTACATTATCATCTTCTTGGTTCCTCAGAGCAACACAATAAGCATATACTGTACTTATAAGTGCAATCGGCAGGCAAGCACTACAGAGTGATTTAGAGTATAGGCTCTAAAGTTAGATGGTCCAGATTTGAGAACTATCTCTGCCACTTGCTTGCTGTGTACACTGGACTTAGTTGATTTATTATTATCTGCATATTAGTTACTCTACGAAGTGAGGATAATAATGGTGAGGACTCCCTAGGGTTGTCAGGAGGACTGCATCAGTCAATCATAGAAGGTGTTGGACTTGGATCTAGCACAGAGTCAGGGCTCGGCACGTCTGGACTCTGATGACTCTATTGTTTTCCCGGCACTGTGTTGGAAGAAGCTGGGAGGGGAGAAGAAGCAGAAGAAAGATGTCCAATCCTGACTTTATATTCTGTTTGGAAAAGCGGTACGAAAACAGTTTCTTCCTAGAACTATGTAAGTGCTCACCTGATGAGACAGGTGATTTTGCGTCAGCTGTGTCGAGATGACTTATCGCTAGTGGCTAAGCAGGTCAGAGAAGGCTTTTCTAGAAAAGAGACAGAATCTTACCTTCCCTTGGAAATATGAGAAATGGGTACATTAATTTAAACAAAGGAAAGAGGCGATAGTAATGAGAGCAAAGGCATTTAAAATGAGTGCATTGAGGGAGAGGGGTGTGTGTGTGTGTGTGTGAGATGGAGTGTCCAGTGGAGGTAGGTAATACCTTTGTGACAACATGGATGGAACTGGAGAGCATTATGCTGAGTGAAACAAGCCAGGCAGTGAAAGACAAATACCATATGATCTCACCTATAAGTGGAACCTAATCAACAAAGCAACCAAGCAAGCAAAATATAACCACAGACATTGAAATTAAGAACAAACTGACAGTAACCAGAGGGCAGGTGGGAGGAAATAATGGGGGGAAAAGGGGGGAAGGTTGTCAAGGAACATGGATAAAGGACCCATGAGCAAAGCCAAAGTGGGTAGGAACGAGGGTAGGAGGGGTGGGGTGGAGTGGGGGAAGTGACAGAGGGAAAATGGAGACAACTGTACTTGAACAACAATGAAAATAATGAGAGAAAAAATAAAATAAAATTAGTGCATTGCAAGAGGAGTGAGTGAGTGTGTGTGTGTGTGTGTGTGTGTGTGTGTGTGTGATGGTGTGATGGAGTGGCCAGTTGGGGTAGGTAATATCTATACCAAAGAGCAAAATATAATTTGAGATTGGAGCAATAGCAAATATTAGAATATTCAACAGATTTGGGACTGACTCAAGGGAGTTTCATTTGCCTCCTTGGAGGAAAGAGCTTATCCATTCATGGCCCTTTAAACATAATCCCAAAAATACTAAGCGAAGAGTGAAACTAATCCCAAGATACTGAAGAGGCATTAATTGTTTTAGTCACTGTGGCTGGTAATTGGGGGTATGTTCAAAGGGTTAGATTCCTTTGTCTAAGAAAACAGAAAATAAAAAAGCAATGCTAGGCACAGATGCGATGAAAGACCTGAAAAATTAATGTCATGAGAAAAATCAAAGGAATTTGGGGGAATCAGCCCAGAAGAAAAGGCAGCTTGGCTTAAAGAAGGTAGGGAGTGGAAAGGGGCAGGGCTGATGAAACATAGTGTTCAGGATGTACTGTTTTGTGCGGACTGTGGTAGCACAGTCCCTGGCTTTATGGAATAAGTAGAATAAGGTAGATATGGTCTCTATTCTTAAGAAGCTTATACTCTTACAGAATCTATGTAAAGAATGTGACTAAATACTGAAATAAGAGGAAATAAGTGATCATTACTCGGGTAGCTTCCTAGAGGGAGACACTGCGCCCAGCTGGAGGAAGCAGGGTTTCCTGCCCATGGAAGGTAGGTGTGGCATTGTGCTAGAATATAGACGATATGCACTTATCACCTTGTTCTGTCTTCAGGAGCTCCTTCAGCAGATGCTGGGCAGTGTTTCCTTCCTCTGTAGGCCAGTGGGTTGGTTTTTTGTTTGTGGTTTTTTTGTTTTTCTGTGTGTTATTTTGTTTCATTTTAATCACTGGTTACGCATTAGCATCACTTAGGGAGCCTTTAAAATGGACCAATACTGAGCTTTGTCTCAGACTAGTTAAATAAGGATGGCTGTATTCCGGACTTAAGCACAGCAAGTTTTATAAAAAGTGTCCCAAGTCATTCTAATAAGAAGTAGATTTGTGAACCTCGTTGCTTTTGTTTGTTCATGAGAATGACAAGGAAGTTAGGCTAACTGGTGTCTAAAGCTATTTCCAGCTCCTAAATTTGTCCTTCTGTTCATTTTATTTTCTCATTTACAGATGACTTCCTCCTCTTGTAGGTGAAGGGATTGAAATTTTAATAGCGAACGTGACTTCCCCAAAGGAAGCAAGGCACACAACGGAAGACTAACAGTCTGAATGGGGGCCTGGCTCCCTAACTCTGGGTCTTCCTCTTTTGTCACCGAGTGGTTCATCCTCCGGGATAGATTCTGAGATTGTTACCGAGGGGAAGAGCTCTGTTAAGGGCTTAGACCTCGAGAGTGTGTGAAAGTAAAATCTATCTTGTCAGCTCTCCAGAGTTGGGATTTTGCATCAGTGACAGCCGCGTGAGGGTTAGCGAACCGATGATCCAAGCAGCAGTGTGATTCTCCGATTCACCCGCTCTGCTGTTTTGCCCTAATTTAAAGAGGCCACCAGGCACACGTCTACGCAGCCGCAGCCGGGACTCCGTGCACAGGCCAAGGGAGAAATGTCTTGCTGCTCCCCTGGCTAAACAGTAGAGGGAGACAAACCTCAGCGATTGCCCTAATGGGCTTTTGACCAAGGAGTTCTGCTTTTTATTTTCCCTGAAATATTGTTTTTATGAAAAATATCTATAAATGACCCTCACCTCAGAGCTGCAAAAAAGATTAGATTAAAAGTGCCTGAGGGAGACTTGGGTGAGTCGTCTCTGAGTAACAAACTCCGGAAGGGAGGAGGTGGAGGAGCTGGTACCCAGCCAGGGAGGGGCATGTGTCAATACTTTCATCAATCACCAGGAGTGAGTGTGAGAAGGTAGGTGTGCCCCTGTGCAAAGGGGTCAGAAGGATGTGAATGAGGGAGAAGAACTGGGCATTGGCAAGTATGTTGTAACATCTGACCTCATCTTTTGGGGCTAAGAGTCCGGTTTTTAGTGGCCATTCCAAGTCACTTTTTCTGTCACTCTAGCGTTTCTCAAAGGAATTTCTTACAAAGTATGTGTGAAATACAAGGTAGTGAGTTCCCAGAGGGGAGGGCTCTGTCCAATAGGTCCACTCCTGAGCGACAAAAATCCAACAGTGCCTGATCCGCCGTAAATACACCCCGTTTTTATCCTGTTAAATTCATGCGCGGACAGCCTCTCCTTCGTGTTGTCCTAAAGCACCTAAATAGTCATGTGTCCCATCCTCAAAGGTAAGTAGATTACATATTTGTGTGATATCAGAGCTTAGCTGCACGCAGTGTCAAGTTCTCCTAAGGTGCTTTTTGTTCCTGGTACTTGTTTGACGCTGATCTCTGCTCAGGGTGCCTCTCTTCTGCTATGGTGCTGCAGGTAGGGTTTTATCTAAAGAAATCACCTTCATTCTAGGCAAAAATGGGTCCCAGATATATTACCAGTTGGTGTTAATTTTCACAGCCTCTAAACAACTGGCAGAATAACCGCTGATGTAGCAGCTGCTGTGATGTCTCCAGGCAATTCAGGTATCTTTGCCTGTGATTGGTGCATTAAAGATGCTGTTTGGAGCTATAAGCTCTGGATACGTAGCATACATGCATTCATTTACTCGTTCCACAACCATCGATTGCCCGGTACATCTTGATATTTAAATTGACTTTTCCATTACTAAAAAATATGGGATTTTAAAAACACGAGTTATAAAATATACAGGCCCAAAATAAGGCCTGCTTGAGTGTGGCTGGTAGGGTAATAATACAGGTGCATTAATTTACAGTTTTTATTTGAAGACTTCATCTAAAATGTCACATGGTATGCTTGAATGTGGTACTGTTATGTTATAGAATTACAGTTTTATGATTCTGTAATAAAAGATTTTGTAATAAAAGTGGGCATTATTTTTGTTGCACCCTATATATTGGTCGCTAATAGAGAATCCTTCTCTGAACATTTGCAGGGGGTGGGGGACTGCCAGAGACCAGGCTTATGTAGGTTTTGCTTATGTATTGATTTGTTTTTGTTTTGTTTTGCTTTGTTTTCCCCAGGAGACAGCCGAGACAGAAAGTCAACGTGGTCACATTTCGAAGAGTAAATTCCTTCTGAGTTCGTGAAAGGAGCATTTTCCTGTGATCTCCCCACAAAGAAGACCTTAGGAAAGATCTGAACAGCCTCTAGAAAAGTGTGTGGATTCTCATTATCTGAGAAAAGGGATGAAATATGACCACTTGGATTTCAAAGGTTGGAACGGGGAGCTGAAGTCTTGGTCGATTCCTGGGGAAAAGGAGACAGTAGTTCTCATTCTGCAAGGGATGGAAATATAAATCGAATAAGACTTAGAGTTGATGAGAAGGCCAGCTTTCTGAGGCTTGGGGGGGCATATGGGAATGAAGGAGGCAAATACTACGATGTTCAAATCTAGGAACTCTAGTGAGGGGCAGGTATGGCTAGTTTGGGCACCAAAGGAGTAGAATGAGCCTTCCTTGAGGGTCTCATAAGAACCTATTCGAGGAACCGGATCAGCAGTTGATGGGCATCCTTTGAGAAGTTGAGTCTGTATTCTCAGAAGACTGTCTGTGTCAGTGATGGTAACTGGCAATAGTCTACTTCTGTTGAGAGAGCTGGACTTGCTTTTGAACTTTGTGGCCTCCACATTTCTTCTACAATTCAGGGCAAGTGAGAAGCTCTGAATGGAAAATGTTGCTGGGACTTATTGTCAATCTGTCTATGGTGACCTCGGTCCATTTTATTTGAAAATTAAAAGACTAATTTCTATGCACTGGAATCCTAACTCCGTAGAAGTGTTCATATTGGATAAAGGCAAACTTTGAGGCCACTTAGATAAATTCAACAAGTATGAATGAGCATGAGATCCCATCTCTGTCTCTCGGTGTTCTCAGAATTGTTAGAATTTAGCTGTTCGAGTATTACTAATTGTGTCACCATTTTCTGTATGAGTCCTTACTTCGCTTCTTACTGTTCTTCGTTGTTGTCAATGGCAATACCCTTTATATTTTCACTTTTGACTCCCATGATATCAAATTCTCTTGATTGTGATTTTTCCTTTATTGCCTCTCCTCATTGTTGCCCATGATTCTTTTGCTGCTACACAACTTAGAAGTTGTCTATGGCCATCTGACTTGATTTGGCCAGTGGAATTGTGTGTCTTCCTGGCAAGAGCACCTGAAAAATCCAGGTGGCAGCTCCTTCCTCATGCTGGATCCTGGACTGAGGGTGACTTGCAGCAGAGCCCTCAGCTTACCTGAGGCAGACATGGAACGTGACTCAAAGTACGTTTCTTGGCATGATTCACTGAGAGTCTTATACTGTTTATGACTAGAGGGCAGCCTTCCCTGTCCTGATGTAACAGAGAATACCTAGAAACTGAGGACTACTGCAACAAAACTCTGAAACATGTAGCATTGGCCTCATAATGGTCTGCCAGGTGGTAAGAAAGCTGATCAAAAGTTGGAAATATATTTTGGGAAGAAAACCACATATTTTATGACCGTGTGGTTCCAGGAGACACAGCCATTGAAGAGAATCTAGTACTTTTGGTTCCATCTGACAATGTATTAATAAGGAAATGATTTCAAAATGTTGCCAAGCTTGTCAAAAGAAAGGAAGGAAATAGAATTAATTCAGGGATTTTCGGAATTCGGAAAGACTTCTCAATACCAACTGGCAAAGAATAAAATTGAGGTGGCTTTTAAGTAGTAAAGGCTGATTAAAACGGAGACTTGTAGCAAAGATAAAAATGAAAGCTATGGTCTTTGTACCCATTGACATAACCTCTGAAAGGAACAACTGTTTGAAAATTATGGGACCAACTCACTATGTTATGCATAGTAACCCATTTAACTGCACGCACAAAACAGTCAAGGGAAAGAGTGTGACCCTAAGAGACCCAAAGGACATGTGGTTAAGTTGAGAGAGAAAGAAAAAGCGAGGAGGAAGAGGAGAAAAGAGAATATGGAGGAAATAAAAAAACAGAAGTAGATTATGTTTAAAAAGTAAAATATGTCAGGAAGAGAACTATGTGTGTTGCTATTGGCACACAGAACTGGCTAGAATCAAACAGATTTTTAAAAACGAGTTTTTGAAGAAGTTCTCCTAATGACCAATGAACTAGAGACCAAGAAAATAATCCCTACATTATATTACTTAATAAAACAGTTGAAGAACCTTGAGATATTTAGCTTAAAAAAGATTGGGTATAATATTAGACATATTTTGGACAGATTATGAACTGCGATTTAAAGAAAACATCTCATGGAGAAAGAGTCTAGAGTCTACTGTCTGTAGAGTCGTGAGCGTCTTTGACCAGCAGCACGTCTGAACTCAGTGTGCGAAGGCCATTCCTGCTGAGTGCTCTTCAGCAATGAAACCAGTTGCCCTGAAAGACCTGAGCCATCTCTCATTGGTTTGGCCCAACCAATGCTGACTATGTGGCTTTGGGAGGTGAAAGGGAGAAGCGTACAGTTTAATTCATTGGGGGACACTTGAGCAGAGTTTTTTGTACCACTCATATATTAACACTTACTAGCTGGGCACTGAGCTAAATTACTTCACAAACATAATTATCATATCACACTGCAAAATATATGAGATTCCTATCTACTTCATATAACCACTAATATTTAGAGCTAGAATTTAAAGCTAGTCTTTTGAAATCTTCCAGCTTATGACATCTATGAGTCCATTATCTATGGTTTCTGCTTGTTGATGTTGTCTTCTCCACCTAATGGTTTGTTTTAATGAAATGGCACACAGGATTCATATTCCTCAATGAACAGTGCTTTACAGCAAAAATGTAGGTGGCTGTAGTAGAAGAAATTTTGAAATCTAAACCAGAAGACTGACATTCTTGGAGTAACCACATTTTCCTGGATGGCCAAGGGTTAAAATTGGAACCTATTCTTTAGTTCTCTGTTTCTTAATTTGCAATACAGGCACTACCACATACCTCTGCCTTCCTCACAAGTTCCCACAGAGGAATGATCATATTTCATGAAGGAGCTCCTTATAAAGAGAATGTAATCTCCTGGCAGATGCTTCAGTTAAAATTTTCATAGCTCACAATGAAAATATTTAACAAGACATACTGTGATATAAATTCTACGTCTGTCATGCTTCAGCAGACCACTTCTTACCTCGTTTCTTCTCTTCAGCAAAGCCAGATGCAGCCCCAAGACTTCTGAGCTTAGGGAGGAAGACTCTTTTGTTTCTCAGTACAATTCCTTTTCTTTGCTTCTTCACAAAATCTATTAAGGTTTTCCCCTCTGCCAAGTTCCCAATCCACCTGGGAGACGCTGGCACTAAAACACATCATTACCATTGAGCAAATGAGTCCTGGGCACTTTGCTAGATTTGAGTACATTGTCCTGTAAATTAATCTTTACAACAAGTATATAGATTAGAATTTATTTTACAAATGAAGAAAACAACATTCAGAGAGATTAAATAACTTCTCCAGATTTCCACAACTAGTATCAATCTGAATCCAAAGCTGGAGTTATTTCCACCACGGATATACCACTTTCCCTTCTCCTTCAGCCAACCTTCGTCTACAGCTCCGTTGTTTATGATCATGATCCCTCTCAGAGGTCACATCCCTGTATGGTACATGGCTACCCCTGGTTAGGAAAGTCTCCATTAACCCCCACAGCCCTTTAAGAGCAACACCAATAAATGATCACAAAATTCAAACAGCCTGGAATTAAAGGCCCTGCATTGTCCAGCTCCAATGTAATTTCACACAACTACCATTTCTTTAATGCTCTCTATTTGCTCTAGCCAAAGTGAATTACAAGTCCTCTCCCAACTACAATGCAAATTCCATGTAAACAGGATTATGTTTGCCTGTCTTGTTCAATGCTGAGTTCCTAGCCCCTAGAACAGTCACTGTCAGAGTAGACACTCAACTAATGGATGTTAGATGAGTAAATAAATCAATGAACACAGTGTTCCATCCTGTATCTAGATATCATTGGAAATGAATTACATCTGTCTATACCTATAGAACTCCAACTCAACATTCAAGGTCTAGTTCAAAGGCCATGTCTTTTATTATTAAACTCTCAGCCTGAATCAATATAGAGTTAATGTTTTGGTCTTTTTGGCCTACTCTGACAAAAACACCATAGACTAAAAGACTTCAATAACAAGTACTGATGTCTCGCAGTTTCAGAGGTTCACAGATGGCTGTCTTCTCATTGTGTCCTTACATGGCAGATGGGTGAGAGAGCTCTCTGGGGTTTCTTTCATAAGGCTGTGAATCCCACTCAAGATGGTTCATTCCACTATCATGACTTACTCACCTCCTGAAGGCTTCACTTCCTAATGCCATCACATTGGGGGGGGGGGGCTATGGCTTCACTATATATATATTGGAGGAGATGAATATTTAATCCAAAAGAGTTAGTGAATATATACTATTAGATTGGCCTCTTTGGGCTTGGATGTAAGAAGTAGCAGTACCATTGCTACTTGTCCCCATTGAGTTCCTCTGTCTAACTTCATACATGGAAAACTTCCAGGGAAGAAGCGATCCTCTCATGGCCACACAGGCAGTAGCCAGTGTCTACTGTACAGAAAGAAGCCCAGCTTCTGCCTTTAATCCAAGTGTGGTGTCCTCATCACTTATCTAGGGAATAACGAATTATAAAACTTCAGCACTCTCAAGTGGGAACAGCTCCTTATTATTTTCAAATGCATACAAAGACACATCCATATCGTGTATTTCCATAGGGCACCGTGTGGAAATGTGCAAGTGGGAAGGAGCTTAGACAGTTCATTGGAAAGACAGTCTGTCTGTATACGTGATAGGAATGGTAAGAGTGCAGCCAACAGTAAGTGTTGTCTTTTTTTTCCCCCTGCATTGCCTAAAAATCATGACAGATGTGGTAGCTGATAAGGCTGAGGAACAGAGGGAGTCCTATCCAGCCTGTTTGAATAAAAGGATGAAACAAATGAAACCAACTTTTTTGAAGCCAAAGCAGCAGTAATCTCTCCTGTGTATGCTTTAGTGAATTTGGCTTCCCAAATATAGATTTGTAAAGAACAAAGTAGCAGTCGTAATGGAAAAACAGGCTTTGCCGGCAAAATCTCAGAAGGAGGGTGGGAGAAAGAAGGAGAAGGGAAGCAGTGCGGAGGATGAACTGGGGTATCTATCCTCCATTACTTTGTTCCTTTACACATGATTCTACTGCCCACGAGGTATATTTTTAGAAGGACGATAATATATTTCATAGGAAAATGGTAGATTACAAAGTGCTACTTTTTAAAACAATGTCTTATGTATGAAACTGTATAGGTTATAAAGTGCTGTTTTTAAAGTTATACTCATTATCTCACTTGATTCTCACAACAATGTCATGAGGAAGGTATTACCTGATTTTGGAGGAAGATGTTATAGGTGTCCTGATTTATAAAAGCGAAAACTGGAACAGGAGAATGGCCATGGTGGTAGGGTAAGTGAAACAACACAAGTTCAAGTCTACTACTCTTTCACTTTACTGTGTTAAAACGTGACACCAACCTAAGGTTTTTAAAAAATATTTTACTTATTTATTATTAGAGAGAGGGAAAGGGAGGGAGGGAGAAAGAGTGGGAGAGAAACATCAGTGTGTGGTTGCCTCTCATGTGTCCCCTACTGGGGACCTGGCCTGCAACCCAGGCATGTGCCCCAACTGGGAATTGAACCAGCGACCCTTTGGTTCACAGGCCCGTGCTCAGTCCACTGAGCCACACCAGCCAGGGCCAACCTAATGATTTTGAGACCTGATCTTAAAACAAGTAGGCACTATATTGTTGCCAAAAATGTAAAATTTGACTTTCGTCTCTGTCTCTTCTTCTATCCCTCATTTCCTGTCTTCCTACCCCTTTTCTCTTCCCCTCACATTCTCTTAACATATGTTCTTTCCCTTGTTCTCACGTTCTTTTCTTTCTGTCTCTCACTTGCTCTCATTCTCACTGCCTCTCCTATTTTCCTGTCTTCTTCACAGTCTGTTTTCACTGGAAGATATTAAAGTAGATGTTTTTTTTTGTTTCAGTCAACTTTAAAATGGTATGATTCTGAAATTTTAAAAGGTTAGTAATGCTTCTCTAGAAGTCCAGAAACAAGAAATATGGAAAAATCAAGATCTCCGGATTTTTGTGCTGTGTTGGGTTGTAGTTCTCCCACTGTAGGCTCCTAATGACACTTTGCTCATCAGAATGGTACCCAGAGGCAGATGCAGTCCACAGTCCAGAAACCCCTCCTCGAGAAGTGCAAAAGTTTAAATAACACCAACCTCTAC
>PVKM010031341.1:0-16876 GCA_004027735.1 Carollia perspicillata | reverse complement strand
AAAGTTAGCAGAAGGAAAGAAATAATAAAGATTAAATCAAAAATAAATGAAATAGAAAACAGAAGACTATAAAAACTGACATAACTAAGAGTTGGTTTTATAAAAAGATAAAAATCAACCAATCCTTAGCTAGACTAAGAGAGAAGACACAAATAAGTAAATCCAGGAAGAAGAGACATTATAACCGATGCCACAGAGCGCAAAGCAGATCATAAGAGATTATTACAAATAATTTTACACCAAAAAATTAAACAACCTAGAGAAATGGATAAATTCCTAGAAACACAGAACCTACCACCAAGACCATTAAGAATAGAGAGATTGCACAGACCAAATAATATGTGCCAGACTGAAACAGTAATCAAAAACCTCCCAACAAAAAATTGCACAAGACCAGATGGCTTCATCAGCAAATTCCACCAAAGAGCTAACCTTAAACCTCCAAAAGCTGAAGAGGAAGCACTTCCTAACTCATTTTATGAGGCCAATATCAGCCTAACACCAAAGCCAGACAAAATCAGTTCAAGAAAAAAATCTACAGGCCAATACCCCTGATGAATATGGATGTGACAATCCTCAACAAAATACTAGCAAACCAAATTCAATAGCAGAATAAAAAGATCACATACCATGACACGTTGGGATTTATCTATGGGACACAAGGTTGGCTCAACATGTGCAAATCAATGTTATACACTACATAACAGAATGAGGGCTAAAGATCACCACGATCACCTCAATAGATACAGAAAAAGCATTTGACAAAATTCAACATTCTTTCATGATAAAAATTCTCAGCAAATTAGGTACAGAAGAACTTACATCAATACAATAAAGATCATGCATGAAAAGCACACAGCTAACACCACATTTAGTGCTGAAAAGCCCAAGGCGTTTCCCTCTAAGAACTGAAACAGGCAAGGATGCCCACCCTCACCACTTCTATTCAACAAAGCAATTAGGAAAGAAAAAGAAATTAAGAGGCATCAAAATTGAAAAGGACATAAAACTGTCTGTGTTCGTAAATGACATAATTTTATACACAGAAAACCCTAAAGGCTCCACACACACAAAAACTACTAGAATAAATTCAATAAAGTTGCAGGATATAAAGTCAACACACAAAAACCAATTGTATTTCTATACACTGAGGACACAATGCCTATGGTTCATGATACTGTATTGTGTGCTGCAGTACTTAAAAATTTGCTAAGAGGATAGATCTCAAGCATTATCAAAAATTCATTAATTAAAAAATTTTTAAACAAAGAAAATGAGAGTAAATTTTGGAAGTGATGGATATATTTATGGCATTATTTTTCACAAACATACTCATTTCCAAAGTTTCGTCAAGTTGTATACATTAAACATGAAGTTTTTTGGATGTCATTCATGTTGTACTTCAGTAAAGTAGTTTTTTAAAACTAAATTACATATATAAAGTAATTATCCCTTGAGTACAGAGTAAGCACTTAATAAACAGTAGATATTATTATTCCAGCTCTCCTACATCCTCCAGACAAAATTAGCCCCTCTCCACTCTCAGCTCCCCTAGCCCACTGCACACGTGTCTGTATCATCTTACACATTATATCAGAACTATGTACTTACATATTTGTTTCCTTCATCAGATGATGAGCTCTTCTGAGGTCAGGGCTGCAACTGCATTGGTGGTCCCCAAACCAAAACCCTCAGGAGAGGATCAGATACATGGGAGCCATTTAAGTGTTAACCAAAAAAGAAAATGGTAAAGATTTAGATAGATAGATAGATAGACAGACAGACAGACAGACAGATAGATAGATAGATAGACAGATAGATAAACAGATAAGGGAGGGAGGGAGGGAAAATGAATCAATCAATCTGGTCAAGGTGAAGCAGATAATTAAGCATCATATTCTAGCCAACCATTACAATTTCAGTGTTAAGACTTTTCCATGATTGCTGTCTAAAATGCAAATAAACCTGGGAAGAAGTAAAGCTGTTATGAGTCACTCTTGTCTTCATGAGGTAAGAAAAAAATAAGAAATCTGAACCAAATGCAAAAAGGATACGCCATTCCTCTGATTCGTTTGATTTTTCCTGGATCTGTGAGCTGAATGGGCCTCAGGACCTTCCTTACAGGACATGAGAAAAACACTTCACCTCCTCCTCCAGGAGGCATTCCCCGTCGCACAATCTGCACAGATGGTGAGAAAGAAGAGGCAAGGATGCAACAGAAAGTAGATGACCTGGACAACCAACCCAGTACAGTTTCCACCAAGGGGCTCTTCCTTAGAAGGGAGACAGTTCTTTCACATTTAACTTGGCAATCCTTTCAAGGTCAGCAGCACCTGATGTTAGCTGTAAAAGGGCACATGATGAGCAAGGACACCCTACAGAGTGTCTCAGAAATAGCAGCACAGAGCCAGCATGTCCCAAAGTCAAGTGGGTCTTCATCCTTAAAATGAGGGACTGGCCTAGTTCATGCATTAATCCCATTTTTAACCATTTTCTCCTATGCAATTAATTGATCTATCAGAACTCTAAATTACAGTCATGCACCTTACATCGTAATTACTACATCTTAAACGGTATATAATTCTCCGAACGGTACTGCCCCATTTCACTGACAACAGTAATTCAGGAAGGTATCTTGGAAGTGGAGCTGGGTCATGCAGGACTTCTTTTCACTGGCAGGGTGCACTTACCGATAGGCTTAAAGGCCTGTGGGTCCTCACTGCGTGCCAGCTACTAAGTATTTCAGTTTGTAACCTGCAGCACTGCCCCTGAGCAAGACTGTTATCCTGTCCTTAAAAGCCTGGCACTGACTCGGCCTCCTTCTGAATGCAAAGTCCTTTCAGGCACCTGTTTCCAGAATAGGGAAGTTCAACCCACACTCAATATTTGTGCTGGAAGGATTTTTCCTCCACAATCAGCTTATCCTGAGTGTCCCAGAATTCCTCAGCTGCCTTCACATCAGCACAGACCCACCACTCACTTTCACACTATAATGAATAACCATTCTTGAATCATTTAAACCACCCAGAGTGAGTAATAAATTAACACTGTAATCGAGTCTAGCCCCTTCTTTCAACAGCACAAACTTTTTGCTTGGTCACAACTGTCATAGTGCTGAGAGGTCTAAACAACTGTGTCTGGTCTGTAATCTAGGTCATTAGAAGTCTTTCCATGCCTGATATAGGCCCTCCTATAATTTTTTTTGGTTTCACTGCCTTTAATGAAGCAGACCCTTTAATAGCTTCCGTCACTTTGTTTTTGTTCTTCAAGACCACAGCTATCTATGGTGGAATGGAACATGACTGGCGGCAGGCATGACCATCACTGGTTTTCTACCTGTGTAGTCCTTAACCACTTTTTAATGTGTTTCCAAGTCAACCACTCAACATAGCCTCTTACTGGCAATATTAACAGTAGATTTTTGTTTGCCTAGGGGCCATGATAAGAAAAAAAACATAAGACTGAATCAAGCACAAAAGAAAATGAGACGCGGTAAACATATATGAGGCTGCTGCCACTGTAACACAGCATGTTTTACAGCCAAGTGCTTTCCCAAGTAGAAAGAATACATTCTAAAATATGATAAATAACATACTCTAAGTACATAAACCAGTAACACAGTCATTTATTACCAGTATCAAGTAATACATATTATACATAATCACATGAGTTATGCTTTCACATGACTGGCAGGACAGTAGGTTTGTTTACACCAACCCTACCATAAATATGTGAGTAATGTGTTGCACTACGATGTTATGACAGCTATGTTACCAGGTGATAGGTATTTTGTAGCGCCATTACCTTATGGGGCCACCATTGTATATGGGGTCTGTCTTTGGCCGAAATGTCATTATGTAACGCATGACTGTATTAAAAATAAAGTCATTTGCCCTATAAAAAGTAGAGATGCTAAACAGCTCGTGACATCCAGTATTGTCACATCAACTTGATGTAAGTCCTAAGTGCAAACAAATGGATGCTTATATTCCTTCTACTAGGTTTTGAAAATACTGAAAATTCTCAGGGGCATCCAAGTTGGAAAGCTCTGGACATAAATTATATCTAGATGATCCAGATTAGAGAGGTATCATGGCTAGAATCCTGGCTCCACTGCTTATCAGCTGAGTGACAAACCGTGTTGTAGTGAAGAGTAAAGAATAAATACATGCAGAATGTCTGCAACAGTGCCTTCCACAAAGGTAGTGCAATATAACTGTTGGCTACTACTGCCATGACTAAAAGCCCCTTTCAGCATTAAGTCTATAATATTTGGTTCTTGTCCTGTGGGTCTTCTCATAAATGGTGACTTCTAATGTCTGTTTGTCTATTTCTTTCTCTCTCTCTCTCTCTCCCTCACACACACACACACACACACACACACACACACACACACACACAGAGTCATGTAGCTCTTCCAATGAATTGGAAAGAAAATGGTTTACACAGATACATTTGTATACAGGTAACAATTCATAAATTCTTACCTTTAGCTCAAGTGATTCACCATCAATTCCAAACTGTTTCAGAAGAGGGAGAGCTGTTGCCCTGAGAACATCAACCTGTAGAATTGTTTCAGAATTTAAAAAAAGGTTTCATTAAATTGTGAGCAAACGGGAAAGAGCTCACGAAGCAACCTGAGGCACAGCAATGAGGCAGCTAATGTGCACTCTGGTCAAGAGAAAGGACGCTGGCTTACAACGGAGGGCATGGAATGACTCTGCTCCAGAGTAAAGCGGAGATTTTATAAGCCGCCGGCTCCTCTGAGCCCCTTTCCTCACGTACGGTATGGAAACTTACACCTACCTTACAAAGGCATCACCATGAGCATCGAGCAAAAAGCATAAGAAACTGTCGGGCTCATGCAGAAAACAAACTGGGACCTCTGCTCATTCTTTTAGGTAAAAACACTTTGGAAAAAATATCAGATTTTTGTATTAATCTTTTCCCAACATGGTTGTTTAATCTTTAAAGCTTATGGCAGTCCAAAGGCAAAGGAAAAAAAATATGTGACAGCAACTTAAGAGCCTTGCTGATGCCGACCACACAGGCAATCAAAAGGTAGGTGGTGGCTCTACAAGCAAGTGATGGCAGTGGGGGAATGATCACCTCGAACTACCTGAAGCAGGACAAACCCACAACTGCACAATTAATGGCTAGATGATGCCAGGTATTACTGCTATCTCCTCCCTATTCCAAACTCACAGGAGGCCTGGGGTCCTTTCTTGTTCACTTGCAGAATCCTCCGAGTATAAGGATGGCATTCAAATCACGCTGACCTAACAAGTCAGTGAATGCTGCCTCAACTGCAACATAGGAAAGAAAATTACTCCCTTACTTGCTCCCAAAGGGCAAAGGGCCGTTCCCCAGCACTGCGGCTGACCCCAGCAGGAGGCAGTGGGGGCAGGCAGCACGAGCACAGGGTGCAGGGGCAAGCGCTGGCCCTGGCTCCACCTCTGCCTCTGCCGAGCAGCATGGCCTCAGACAACAAGATCCCAACTGTCTGAATTTCCTTGTCTCCAAGTAAGGGTCTCAGACTGTCTCCAAGCTGCTACCACCCAACATGCCAGGACTGAACAGAAGGATACTCCAATAAGGCTTTACAGCAGAGAATAGGCCCAACTACACATTCTGCTATCAGAAAATGAACCTGAAGTAGAAATGACCTATGAAGCCTAGGAACATATTGAGAATGGATCAGGAGAGGCAGCAGCAGTTACTAGGAAAATTCATTGAAGATTAGCTAATTTCAACCTACATATTAAAGTTAAACATATCCAAATACTATACATAGGCACTTGGGATTGCCAGAACCAAGAAGAAGTCAATGTAGGCTAGTATTATAAGAGCACCTGGGAAGATGGCCAAGCTAGATTCTGGAAAAACCAGGAGATACAGGATGTAGGTTACTCTTATCTACCTGACTCCCTGGAACTAGGTAGCCACCAGCTCCCCTGGGGACAAGAAAGGCAAGAAAACAGAATGGTCCTTCTGGCTCATCCTACCTATGCCTGGAGTCATACAGGATAAAGTCAAGATTTACTCTGAGGGTCAGCCAGAAGCCTGTGTATCACTGCAGGCATGGTCCCATCTCCTAAATCACCCTCCATCTGAGCTGAAGGGCACGCAACTCGGTGTGGTGGGGCAAGGGCTGGAAGAGCACATGTGGGCGTGAGTCCCGCTCTGCCTCTTACCAGCTGTGAGGCTGGACGCTTCCCTGTCTCCCCAGGGCCCTGGCTTCCTGCTGTGCAAAACAAGGGGCTGGACTACACGTGTTGACTCTGCATACTAGTTTCAGCTGAGTGGGGGTGGGCTGCAAGTTCTACTTAAGGGAAACTGAGCGGTCACTCTGTCGTTAAGGAGAAAAAGCAAAAGTCTGACCCCAGGACAAAGGTGTCAGTCATCCTGACAAGTTCAGTCAATCAGCCAACAGGCAGAAATGTCGTCAGATCCATGTCAAATAGAAGGGAAGAAAATGCTCTTAGTTATCTTGTCTCAAACAGTGACAAGAACACCCACCTCATGGTCTGCACAAGAATTAAAAAAATACAGATACATTTTATCTACTAGAACAGGGCCCAGCACACAGCAGACTTTACTGTACTTCATTCCCCTTCCAGGATGAGAACGAAAAAGAACGGAATCTCCATTCACCACCTGCCCGGGGTGTTGGCACCAATAAATATTTATAGGGGGCTCTGATGCCAAATCACTGAGATTCAAAGAAAACATCTTACAACTTTGCTCCTCCTCAGAATTTCCCATTGTCTACCCTTTTGCCTCTGAAGAGGGGGAAAAACGTCCCTACCTTTAAAGCTTGTGGCCCTCCAAAGCCAAAGAAAACCAAAGACATTATTCAACAGCTGCGTCATAACCTTGCTGATGCCCACCACCCAGGCAGTTAAAGGGGAGGTGGCTCAGCACATCACTTCTGCTTTCAACACCCACCGGCTCCGGACTTCTGCCGGAGTCGCCCTCATTAATATCCCAACCTCCTCAATTCTTCCTTCTCCATTGCAGCGTCTCCTCAGCCCACAACAGGCTAAGTCTCTCCTCACCTAAAAAAATATTTCCGACCTCAGCTCTTCAGGAATCACTACCTAACCTTCCGGGATCGCCTAATTTGCCATGGTTCTCTTTCCTACTCATTCCCTAGCTTGTGACTGTCCTTATACTTCAATGACACTGCTCTCTCAAAGGTCAGTAAAACGCCTCGTGGCTGCATCTCCCTGCCCAACCCCTAAATCAGCTCCTGCAGACGCTGACTCCCTGGGTCCTCCCTGGCTTCTTCAAACACTTCTCTCCACAGACACTGTCTGCGGCTCCTCGTCCCCTCCTCACACCTTAAACATTCATTTCCTCTTCTGTTCTCAGTCTCTGGGATCATCATGGAGCAAAGACTCTAACGCTCAACACAGGACAGAAAGGGAATTTAAACGAATGATAAGATCAACCAAGACCTCCAGCTAACTGGAGCTCATGCCTCTTCCAGAGAGGGCAGCTCCAATTGGTGACTGTCGGGGAAGAACTGCTGTCCAGTGCTGCCCCATCAACCCAGTATAATGTAAAATCTGGGCTGCAAACATGAACATTCGATTCAGACACCCTCACCACCACACTGTGCAGGCCAAAGGAAAAACACAGGCAGGGTCCGCTCAGCCAAAAAGCCATCAGTGTTCAACCTCAGCACTGGCCAATCTCATTCTCCTAGGGATTTAACTTCCTGGGTAAGATGCTGATGACCTATCTGTGAGGCTCTAGATTGTAATTTCCAGCTGCCAACTGGACAACTGACTGTGGATACCCTCCCAACCTACTAGGAACAGTACCAAAATCAAACACATCGCCTATCATCCAAACACAGTTTTCTCTTCCTGTGTCAAACTGTCTGATCTGGCCCTCAAGTCAACCAGGACGGTCCCTCCTATTCCATCTCCAATTAGCTGTCAAGTTGTGCAGTTTCTCCTCCACACTGTCCTTCATATCCGTCTCTTCCTTTCCACTTCCATCTCCATTACGTTCAAACTAACTGGCAGCCCCCTTCAGTGCATTCTTCTCTCAGCCTCCAGAGTTCTCTTCCCCCCAAAACCAGAATGATTCTGTGGTTTCCCTTCCTCTAGAAAACCCTCCTCAACCCTCAGCGCTTTACTGGTACCTCTATTAGAGCCTAGAGGTACTCAGCCTTGCAATCTCCCCAGATGTGTTCACACTGCCCACCCCATGAGACCAAGTTCCCTAAAGGAGAAACTCATCACATCCATGCTGGTGCAGAGAGTAAATGTGGACAGCAACTGATGGGGAAACTACGTTATCAAAAAGCTCAAAATGAAGGGACCACAAGCTGAAGAAGTTACCCTTTATCCAAGATTAGGTATATTTATTTTACCCTGGGTTGGAGCCAAGTACTACCCAAGGTCATTTCAGTCTTACAGCTAGCTAAAGCAGAGAGCCCTGTAACATGTGAAAACAGATTTCTCTTTCAATACTCTGCATAAAAGAGTTAAGTGCAGATACTATTTCTGGGGAATTCATCAACTAATCTTTGTTAATACATACACCTTTTTTTAACATTGCCAGTGTCAACAGCCTTTAAGATCACCAGCAATTACAGGAAGAGCACAGAAGTGGGACAGCGGTGCCAAAGCCTGCCGTGGCTCCAGGCTTTTCCCACTGCTCAGGGTGCCTGCCCTCCACCTGCACGTGCAAAGGCCTCCTCCCAAGTACACTTCTAACTCGAGCGCTCACTTTCTAGGGTCTTCCAGAAAAATGCAGGAGAACAGCAAACCTCTGAAATTAGTTTAAAATTCTAAACAGTTTACTCAACGTTTCTTTATGGTTAAGAATTTCAGATCATACAATGTACTCAGATTCTAGGAAAGGAGTTTATGTACCTGAATTCCCAAGAACTGGGAAACAAGTCTTTTACTGCCTAATAACACAGTAACTAGGTTCATATGCTAATAAGTGCATTGGTGAATACCAGCGCTGTCCACTTTGCGGCTCAATGAACCACCTAACTGGTATTCCCTGGTTAGAAAAGTTACACATGTCACATTCTGCTTTAGAAGCCACCTCTTCATTGTTTGTCTGTTTTCAGATTTCTTTGTAAATTTAAAAAATTTTTTCTATTATGGTTTACATTCAACAGTATTTTATATTAGTTTCAGATGCACAGCATAGTGGTCAGACGATCGTATATACTTTACAAAGTGTTCCCCCTGATATTTCCAGTACCCGTCTGGCATCATACAGTTATCACGATATTACTGCCCCTTCATCAGTCTCAGTTCCCTGTCGGTAGAGGTGAAGACAAGTGTTCTCAGGACTTCGCATCACGGCCCTAGGCATTGAGATCACTTCTCTGACAGCAGAGCATCCAAAGGTGAAGATCCTTCACTCCATGAGAGGTCTAAGGCAGGTCTGGACAGGACTATTCTAATCAATCAATCTCTCTCTCACACACACACCCCCACACACACATACAAAACCCATCCTACACTGGCACTAAGACAGTTGTGGTGGCTACAGTGAAAATTCCACCTGAATATTAAACTATCCTCCCCATACATGCAGGAAAATCAGCCTGCTTAATAAGAAGACTGCTGGTGCCCACAAACTATCAAAGTTCCCATATACTGCCCCTGTCCCTATGCCTTTATTCTAAATCTGCAAGTTCTTCTCAGATGAAGACCACCCTAAAGTTTATGACTGAAGCCCAAATAAGTCAAGATTATGCTGCAACGATACCAAGAAGATAATATTTTCTGTCTAAAATTTTGGTCTACTTTCCAGCCTCTGCTATCACATAACCTTCCAAAACTTCCACCTCACACACTTCAGCCATGAGCCGTATTTCTTGTCAACCATGACGAGTCTGCAAGCATCTGTTCAGAAGGTCCTTAGACATACCAATGAAAGGCACCTTGATGAAGGATAACAATCGTCACTGAATTTTACTGATTATGAATCTTGGTCCATCTGTGTCCTGGAGTGATTAATCTCTATACCTCAAGGTAAGTAACAACAACAAAAATGCACTCAACAATCAACCACTGCTTCATCAGGAAATTGTTTCTCAAAAGTTGGGTTGTAACAAAAGACAAAACAAAAATCACACCATGGTTTGGCCTGTCTACTCACCGAAGGGTCAACCTGGTCATTGGTCACTCCTCGCAGAACTATTCTTAACGGGTTCTTCATAAACGGAGCCAGGCAAAGAAGACTCTCCAGGTAGTAGCCAATGCTGCGAAGGACGCTGCAGTCATGTTCCACGGATCCACCACACAGGAGGCCAGGCTGATAATACAAGGTTGTTCCTTACACAAGAGCAGAGAGCCACATTCAGCACGAAAAAACCAGTTTCAAAAAAGCAACCAAGAGGCCCTCACGGGCAGCTCCGCTGAGCTGGTTGGAGCATTGTCCCAAAGAACCACGATTTCGGGTTCAGTCCTGCATGGCACATACAGGAGTCCAACAATGAGCGCATGAATGAGTGGAACAACCACCTGATGATCTCCCCCCGCCACACACATTCCTCTCTTTCTCTAAAAATCAATAAATAAAAAAATTAGAAATAAAAACAAAAAGCAATAAAGGCAGTGAGTCCCAAGGGGAAAGTCTGACGTGGGCATCCAGGAGACTTCAAATGCCATTCCTACGAGCCCACACTTCAATCCAAAAGCTGACTCACTACCGTCAAGCCCCTATAATAATGATAAACTGTGAGTTTAATTTAATAAACAGTAATAAATTAAGCCCTTCCCCAAACCATCTGAATCGCCAAGGTCATGGTAGGGCAAGGAGAAAAAATCCGAATGTGCACCTCAGTCCCCCAACAGCCCATTCCCAGCCTGTGCTGGAGAGGGGCGTTGACCATGATGCTCGGAGGTCCTCACACCCGCAGTCAGCGTCTTCTAGGGCCCTGAAGTAAGGTTTCCCACACCCCACACTCACCAAACAAGGTACATAGAAAAAGCAGGTACGTTATGGCAATTCCGTTAATAGTAGCTATTTTACTAGTAACAAATGAAAACATCTAAATTTACTTAATTGTTTTATTAGAAACTCTGTATTATCTTAATTTACTTCTCCATATATTCCTATCATCCCAAAAGTTTCTTACTAGATTAAAATAGTAGAGAAAAATCAAAATAACACACTCTTAAGAGTATCTTGGGGGTACAAATGGGTGAACAAACTGTTTTTGCTGCTCAAATGTTTTACAGTGTCTTCTGGCACAATTTATCAATAGACAAATTTAGCAACAGAGGAATAAAGTATGTTCAGTCACTCAAAAGGAAAGCAGCTTTTACAAGTTTCACAGAATAAATTTGGGTTTTATTATACCATATTAAAAACCAAAATCCCACCAATCATGATCAGAATCAATCAAAATCAGAATCATATCCCCCTACACTTCTCAAAGGGAAAGATTTTATAGATTCTACATCAGTTATTCTAAACACTATGTATGAGTCACAAAATCAATCTTTTAGGTCAAAAGTCAAAAAGGAAAAAAAAGCCATATAACCACTAAACGCCACAAATATGTTTATGCCTGCCAATCAACCAAATAAAAACTGATCAGATCATCAGAATGAAATCCTCTCCTCTGGGGTGGCGCTGGGGCGGGGGAGACAGGCGGCAGAAGCAGGATCGAGTGAATGTCTACTTCCCAACCTAAGCTGCAGATGTGACTGGACGAGAACGGAATTACCTGCCCTCTGAATCACCAATATAATGTGCTGAAAAACATCCCCAGCAATGTCAAAGTAAACACGCCAAGGAAGTCTAATGGAATCAGCTTGCATCTGAAGCCTCATGCCTAAAAGCTGTTCTCTGAATGCAGCTACAGATGAACAACTTCAGTGTGGTGTCAGGCCACTTATGAAACCAAGCTTGTCTTCTTTCTAAAAAGAGTCAACATATGGGCAAGTCCAGTTTCTTTTGTTGCACATATGCAAAAAGGTACACAGTCACGGATGGAGCTTGTCAAAAGATGTTTGTGTGGTCTCCTCTCTATACAATGTGGAATAAAAGAGTTTCTAATAGCAAACGAACAAAAACTGGAAACAACCTGAATATTTATCGGTAGGGAGCAATTAAATAAATTACTATGCACCCATACAACAGATACTATATTAGGTCTATGGAAATAATTGAGATTAACCTGCAACATTTGTGCTAGTGAAAAAAAAGCTGGCTGCAAAGCATACAGAAAGCACAGCCCTGTCGACGGTCTAAGAAATACCCATGAAAGCAAATGTGAGCACGGCTGCACCCAGGGAGGGAGCGCAACAGGAAACGGGTGAAGGGACTTTTATAATTTTTGCATACACTTATTGGACCTTATTTTTAAAGACAAAATAAAAAAATAAAATTCAGCACATATAACTAGCTACCTCATTGAGTTTGCTGTAAGATTTTGTTGTGACAAGATAAGTAAATGCACTCTGAAAAGTTGTACGTAAATGTTAGGTATTAAATATTTTTACTGTTAAGAAGAGGGCATGCTTGTTTGTTGATCTTAAATTTTCATTCTTCTTACTTCCTTAAATCAAGTGTATGCCCCTCAAAATGGCAGAGTTCGTGTGTATCTCCAAACAACTGTATCACAAACAGGAAACTGGACTTTTTCCATCTGAATACAGTATTTATACAATCAAAAGGAGTGAGAAGCACAAGAATGTTTAAGTAGTGCATGTGTAGATGCTTTCTGGAATGGGAAGAAAAGGAGCTTACCTGTTTGGTTTATTTCAATTCGAGAACCATTTGTTATTTTGTCCAACAGCCTTATGAAGCTGGCTTCAAAATCTGTGGGAGAAACAGAAAACAGACTGGCCTTACATTCGGTCACCATGGCCAGACGGCATGGCCCATTCAGGTACTGCCATGGAGGGCAGGTAACTTCTTGCATCGCAGCTGGGTTTTTCTCAGGATCTGGGTGGGTTCACTGGTTGAGGAACCTGATCAGTTGAAAAGCACTAACTAACATATATGCTTAGTAGAACTATTATAAACAGTTCAGCTTCTGTATTCCACAAAAAATAGAAACTCTGCCAGCAATCTAATGGAATATTAATTTTAGCAACATTATTAACCATAAGACCTATTCTTTTGACCTCAAGGAGCACATGCCAAATAAGGGAGAAATAATAATAAGTAGGGAAGAGTTTTAAAGTCAAATTTTTACTTGTTACAGAATACCTGAGAGGGCAGGTTAATTTGAGGGCTACCCTTCAGTCTGAGACAATATGAGGTCACTGTCTCTTCTGTTCAACAGTGTCCCTTCTCCCTTCCTCTGCCATCTTATTGATTGATCTAGAGCTATCTAACCAGTCCAGTTTTTAATTTCATTATAAAAGTGCTTGATGTACTGTACTACTGCCAACCCTTTTTTAAACTCAAGGACAATTTCTTTTTAATGCACGAGAAAAGACTGGAAGGAAATACATCAAATGTTAATAAATGGGTTTCTCTTCTTGACAGGACTTTAAACAAATTTAATTTTCTTGTTTAAATTTTAGCATTCAAATTTGCTTCAATTCATTTTAAGAACCAACTGTTACCTAAAATATAAAAGCCAGCCTGGCTGGTGTTGCTCCGTGGACTGAGAGCAGGCCTGTGAACCAGAGGATCGCGGTTCGATTCCCAGTGAGGGCACATGCCTGGGATGGAGGCCAGTTCCCAGCAGGGGATGCACGAGAGGCAAATATATATTGACATTTTTCTCCCTCTCTCATTCCCTTCCCCTCTAAAGATACATAAATAAAATCTTTAAAAATAAATTAATAAAATAAAATATAAGAGCTAGTCATGATAACCAGTGTGGCTCAGTTGGTTGGGCATAGTCCTGTGAACCAAAAGGTCACTCACTGGTCAATTCTCAGTCAGTGCACATGCCTTGATGCTGGCCTTGCAAGGGGCAACTGATTGATGTTTCTTCTCTCCTTTTTTCCCTCCCTCCCCCTCGCTAAAAATAAATAAATTTTAAAAAGTATTTAAAATATAAAAGCTGGTCATTTTTTTTAAAAGGGTGGTAGAAGAGCAGGAACTGATTTTTAAAGTGAAATATGGGAGGAGGCAGAGTGAAGATTCGAAAGAATACAAGGTCCATCCAGAAGGTATCCAGGCATGTACTATGAAAAATAGAGACATTTACTGAAGAAGATACCAGATACAAAAAACAACGTACATAGGACAATAACCTCAGTCCCCATCAAAGTAGGCACCCTGGACCTCACACAGTTCTCCCAATCACCATCTGCTACCCTGTTGTATTTTCCTGAATCTAATCAAAGGTCTGAAATCTCTTCCCTTTCAAAGGTGATTTTGGTTTCAGGAAAAGCCAGAAATCTTTGTTGATTGCAGCCTGTACACGTTCAATATTCTCACATGTTCTGCTTGTTGCAGGCCGACCAGAACATGGGTCACTTTGAAAGATTCTCCATCACCTTTGAAGCATTTGTGCCACTTTCATTTCCACTGCACTCGCTGCATCGTCCCCAAAAGCCTTCTGAATCATCCCAACAGTTTCCATGAAAGAATGTTCAAGCTTCATGCAAAATTCGATGCACACTCTTTCTACTCGCTCAGTCACTGTGAATGCGCCAGCCACACATGCTCGCTGAATGGTGTCTACCACCCCCCACTGACTAGTATAGTGGAGTCATCGCTGTTCACGCATGCTCATTGTAGTCCACTCTCCTTGGCTGCCAGGTTATATCCATGTCATGCAAACCATTCTCATTATATTAACAATGCCTGGATTTTTTCCTGACAGGCCTCTATGTCCTCTGGCCTTTCTGAGTTGATCTTACACACATACACACACACTTTAGCTTCAACCTCCTGCCCATGAACAAGAACAGGAAGTCCAACTCTTCTGCACGGAAGGCACTGTGACTGCCTGGCATCTTTTGCAGTCCCCACTCCCATAATAAACTAGCAGATTTGCAAGCACAGACTCCTGCAGCCACCTGAACTGATTCCAATGGGTCAGCAGATCCACTAAGCAATTCTCATCCACCTGTTCTGTTACTTAACAATGTCCCATAACTCCTGTCATAGTATATTCTGTACCCATACAAAAACCACTGAGCTAAAAAAAGAGAAACACCAATTTGTCCTGAAACAAGTAATAAAGGCTAATAACAACAGGTGTTTATTAATGCTTATGTTACAGCCACGCATTCTCTCATCTGATCCTCAAAAACCCAAGTTGGAAGTCCCCTTCCCATTTTATAAAAGGCTTAAGCTCAAGAAACCTACTCGCTTGTCACTGGAAAGCGGCAGGGCCAGGAGTTGAGCAGTGTTCACACTCTTCAGCACACACACCAAGACTCTAGTTTGCCTAACTCTTCAGCACACACACCAAGACTCTAGTTTGCCTAACTCTGTTCAGTCCCTCGAAGCCAACCTTTTCCTCTAGAAAATCACAGCACCTTTTCGACTGCAAGCAGTGACCCATTAAAGGATCCTGCAGACAACTTAGCAGGACAGATGCCTTTCAAAATAAATCACCATTTATTTTTAATGAAATCAGAACAGAATAAATGATATCAGAATAATTAGTTATATATAGTAAAGGTACTGTTTGTGAAACTTTAGCGCACACACATGTATTTGTATGTGTATTAGGTTGCGGTGTAAGTAGCATCACAAATTTTGTAAGCGACTCAACTACAAACTTAATTACAAATTACTTCTACGGTCTTTTTACACAGAATAATTCTATCTTTGTTTCGAAAATCACACATGATCTATATACCACAGAAAAACCTTTGATTTGCTCAAGCTTCCAAGGTCCCTAAAATGAGACAACAAGATTTATGAATAAAGCTCTAAATTAAACTCCAATGCTTTTACAAATTAGGAAAGGAAAAAACATGGCTTTAGAAAAAAATTCTCTCTCTCTCCTCTCTCTCCCCCCCTCCTCCCCGCTCCCCTCCCTCTCTCCCTCTATTTATTTATTTTTTTATTTATTTTGCAATCCACAGGGAATGGGCATATAAGAGAGCTCCAGGCAGGACTAGGCCCTGGTCACAGCAAGTAAGTGCTTAGGAAGCAGTGCTTCAAAGAACCAAATGCAAAGCCAGTTCCAGAATCCAGCAACAGTGAAGATACAGCTCCATCACCTGGCACAAAAAAGACCTCAAGTTCACCTAATAACACTAAGACTCAGTCCCCAGTGCCTCACTAAGACAGCGTATGCAGAATTCCTTGCCCCTTCACTTCCCACACACCCTCTGTGACTCTTCAAGGCTGCTCTTGGGGGTACGAATTTTCAATTATCTAAAAACATTAGGAAAGACTTCCAAAAATAAGTATAATTTTACTACATTGCTTAAGAATGCACAATGAGGTTATAAAGTTATGAAGACAATTAACATGAATGCAATAATGGTCAAGAAAGTGGCCACCACTGGGGACGTACAAGGAGCTGTACATGAAAAAGGCTCCACGAGCTTAGGCAATGTTCTATTTGTTGATCTGAATGGGGTCATACAGGTATTCATTTCATAATCCTTTAAGCACTACTTTCCTGTCTTATGCATGTTATTATATTTCACATTTTAAACAAATGTGAAATATTTGTACTGTTGGGGTTTTCAATCTCAGGATTCCTTAAATACCAACTCCAATGCCTAATGTCCTTGTTTCCCTAACCACCACCTGCCCGCCCCGGAAGTAAGCTCGGCATTTCTTTACGGGGACAGTAACTCCTGTAAGGCGGTGGCAGTCATCAACCTGACCCATTCTTCACTAGCAAAGCCACGTGTCAAATAAGGGGAGTGAGGGAAAGAACACACTCTAGAGATCTACACTTTAAAAACAAGGAGGGCATTTCAATAAGTACAGCTTTAATTTAAAAGCA
>PVKM010031340.1:0-16861 GCA_004027735.1 Carollia perspicillata | reverse complement strand
AGAATGAGTTGGAAAGTCATAATGAATAAATTGAAATGAACATGGCCCTGGGGGCAGATATCTGGGTTTTAAATCTGGCCCTTTGACTTATTTAAACTGTCCATGTTTCCCATCCCTCTTCTCTAAAATGAAGATAACAGTAATACTTAATTCACTTGGATTGTTTTGAAATTTATGTAAGATAATCTATTTACAAATGCCTGATACATTACAAGTATTATTAAACATTAGTTTTAACAATTGGAACAACAGTATAGTGATTGCAGGGGGGAGGGTGGCATAAGGGAATGAAATGGTAATGGAAAAATATAATAAAGATAAAAATCAATTGGAAAAAATTGCTAAAAGACTAGTAATTCAATATAAGGAATACATGCAGAAAATTAAGTATTTTATGTGAAAATAAAAGTAACCCAAAAATGTAGAAGAAAAACTTTATAACCTTAGAGTAGACATAATTTCTTAGAACAAACAGGCACCAGGTATAGATGAAAAATTTCATAACTTGGATTTCATAAAAACTAAAACTTTATGTGCTTTAAAAAGTAGAAAGGCAAACCAAAGACTGGGTAAAAATATGTGCAATTCATATATTTGACAAAGAATCTATACCTAGAATATGTGAAGAATGGTTAAAATAATAACTCATCAGCCTAGTTAAAACTGGCAAAAAATTTAAATAGACATTTCAGAAAAGGCTTGTGAGTGGCCAATAAACATATGAAAAGTTATTCAACATAATTAATCATCAGGAAATGCAAATTAAACCGTAATGAGATACCCTTACATATCCACTGGGACTCTTACATGTTACTCACAGTAGGGTTATGGTCTGACCATTCAGGAAAACATTTATCAAGTTTCTTGTGTAGCTAAACATTCAGTTACCACATAATTCAGTAATTTCACTTTACTGTATTTATCTTCTTAAAGTGAAAACATCACAAAGTTTTGCACATGACCATTTAATGGTTTTATATAATCATCCCCAAAAGGAAACAACCTAAGTGCTTATCAACAGGTGAATTGTCAGACAATTGTGGTATGTTCGTAAAATGGAATATTACTCAGAAAAAATAGGTACAAACTCTTAATATAGGAAACTACTAGATGAATCTCAAAAACAGACCAAATAAATGAAGTCAGGCATAAAAGACTGCATCCTGCCAAGTTATTTCCTTTGTATGAAATTCCAGGACAGGCACAAGTAATCTAGAGAGACAGAAAGCGGAGCAGCATTTGACGCAGGTCAAATGACAGGTGGGGTGGACGCACGTGTTAGAGTCATGTCCTGGTTGTGATGGTGGGAATGTTTTGACCTTTGTCAAAACTCATCTACTTAAGATGGGTGCTATTTTTTTATGTAAATGTTACCTCAGTAAGAAAAGGCTGTAAATGTTTTTAAAATGTCATTTAAGTACAGCACAGGTATAAAGTTAAATAAGCATAAGAAGTTTTTCTAATATGCCAGGACTTAACAAAAATACAGCACATATTTTGTCTTCCTAAAAAAAATATCTGTATTTGAAGAAAAACCCTAATTACTGGAAAAGAAAAGAAAATTGAAATCTTGAGGTCTCTCAAATGTAAACTACAAGTTCTAGGGCTATGCAAAGAGGCATTTGATGAGGAAGCCCGGAAGTCACTGGAGGCTGTGGAAGTTAGCAACCCACGCCTACTCATTAAACTTGTCTGTAGTGATCATAATGAATAAATGGGCCCTGGTGGTGGTACTTCTGGTTTGGAGAACCCTGATACTCTTTAAAAAATAGAGATCACAGATTGTCCGGAGCCGGGCTCTTAGATTTCAATACTCTATGGCCAGACGTACTGCATTTGATGTCTGTTACATACATGTTCATTCCTTCCCTGTAAAATGTCTGCTCTACTTTACAGGGGAGTAAGAGGCAAAAAAGAAAATGAAAAAAGAAAATTGACACTACCTGCTTTTAATCACTGACATCAATCACTTTTAAAAGTGCATGCAACAGCATATCATGTGAAACCAATAATTTAATAATCTGGAATTAAATCACAGTATAACCAAGAAGTAGATGAGCACATAGGTGGGGGAACCTGCATGGAGTAAAGGTGGATTCAGTCTTTATCTTAAATAGAAAAGCTACTAAAATATCAGATCATACCTCTGGTATGATCGAGAAATATTCATGCTCTTTAAAACTTAACTGGTCGTTAGGTTTTAAATCTAAAATCTGGTAAAATTAGAAATAGGACACATATAGCATACAAAACTCTTCTATCTTTTAAAAGATACAAGCAAAAATATCCTAGTCCAAATAGGAAGAGCCAGGAAAAATGGAAATACAAAAGTGTACAGAACAGAAAGAATAAATAAGAGGGAAGTTGTAAGAACGGATGAAGCAGTTAGTCAGCTTTTCCAATCTTCATTTAAATATGCACAAACGAAGCAGAAAGTGCTTTGAATTGAGAAGGAATGATTTGTTTAGTTTTCATTACCATGTTAGAAAATGCAGATCAGTAAAATAGATATTATATTTAAACTATAGTAAATGGTAAAAGGAGGGAGAGAAGGGAAACGAGGAGGGGTGAGGTACTGCCAGCAACAGTCTATCCACAAAATCTGCAAGGATGTTGCGGTGAAACACGCTTGACTTTCTCAAGAAATAGCTCCACTGCTCTAGCAGCCTTTCCTTTTTCGTGAAGAAAGAGGCCAGGCAGAGAGAGTCACGCGTTGTCAATGACCTCCTTGTTCTTCTTTTCGTACCCAGAAGTGGATACTTCAGTGTGTACTTTACTATAATAGGACATTTTCATCTCCCTGTACAACTTTTGAAAACCAAAAACTGCAGCAGATAAGGCAATTTCTAATTACAGAAAACACACTGTACAACCCCTTCTCCTGTGAACTGAAAAATATATGAAGGAAATTTTGAGCATTGCCCTGTCCTATGGGAGTTTACAACTTTGTTGTTAAGATGGCATTGTCTGTACATACAAAACCAACGAGTTTATAGGAAAAATATAAAATAACAAAACATATAATACAAGTTAGGAAAGAGTAATCAATTTAAGCTGCTATCTTGAGAAGGTTTTCACGGAAACAGAACAGTTCAAATGTGGTCATGGAGGTTTAACAGGCTCTGAAGGAGTGGAGGAGAGGGAAGAAGCAGGAGAAACGAGAGAGGCTGGAAGGAGCAAGCTGCCAGGAAGCGACAGAGAGCAGGCCGGGTTCAGGGAGTGAGGTGCAGACTAATCTACAAGGGAGATGGGTCTCAGACTGCATGATGGGTCTTGGCTACAGAGCTGTGCATCTCACAAAAGTGGCGCGGCGGTGGATTGTATGTATTCACGTACAGAAACTGGGAATCTTGAAATTAGTAGTTTTCTGTAGAGTTAGTCATTGGCAACACTATCTCTATGACTGTGGTTGTTACCTAGGAAAAAGGAGTATTGATAAACAAATGTGTAGCTCTCAGTGACACCAAGATTGTCTCATTAACACTAACCAACTTGAATTGCACAGAAATAACATCAGAGTTTTCTAGAAATAAGAGAAACTCCATATAAAATACTCAAGCATTAAACTGATAATCTACGAACTGTGGAAACATTTTATGAATTTAATGGATCATAAGTAGAGAACTACCTAAGGTTGGGCATGAATCCTTCAGAGGTAGATTTTTCTTTTTTATCTGTCTCAGTTGTAACAAGTAATCCATAGATTCTCATTCCTCTTGCCTACGTTTGAAGTCTCCCAGAGGCTCTTTACGATTGGAGGGCCCATAAAAAGAAATGGATAGATGCTCTTTCGACCACAAGAATTCTGCCTTGAAATAAAATGCCATTCTTTCAGCATACCTCTGAGGAACTAGTGAACCTGGCTACGTTCTTAATGTTCCAATCATCTTAAATTAATATTCTGCTCTGCCAGGCTAAGAAAAACCCAGTGCATATTTCATATAACTTTGTGTGTTTTAAGGGAATTTTCATCCATATGCTTTTAATTCATTTACATTTATATCACTAAACATTGGTTTTATGAGCGTTTTGATATACAACCAACTTTTGCTGCCTCCTCAAGGTATGTTTCAGTACTTTTCCCTTTTAAGAACAGGAGGGCTTGTTTTGCCAAAGACAAATGAACTGAAATATGCAAAGGCAGATTTGATCTGTGACTTGAAGCTTGTGTGATTTGCATATATAGAATTACCTCCCTTCCCTAGTACCCGCATAGCTGAAATAACCAGATTTTCAAGATAATCCTGCCAGATATTAAACAACCAAAGGACTTTGGAAATGGTCATTGCATAAAAACTCCAGAAAAAAATATGAAACTAAAAAAAATGCTAGCAAAAGCTTGCCCGAAAGTGGAATTTTCCTCTAGTGTTACTATATAATCTGTTTCAGCATGATGAAACCTAGACAAACTGCAGATGAATTACCATTAGGATTAAACATCAGCTAATGCTAAGCGTCCCGAGTGTCTCAGAAGGGGATCTATATTCCTGGGAAGTATTTTACTTATATATGTATTGAACATTATGCTCTATTTCTTTGAAGTGGAATATTCCTTCAACTTTTTGCCTATTAAATAAAATAGTAGAATACTTTATTTTTTGAACCTATAAAATTCATTCTGTAGAATTCAAGAAATATTCCCCATCTCTGCTAGTGTTTTGTGGGATTGGATCAACAAATCTAAGTTCATCTGCTTTATTATGTTTGTGCTTTCATTCATTTTAATCTTGATTCTGTTCATCTGTTTCTGTATAGTGAACAAATGCAGAAGTAATTGGGCATGTGAACATATGGAAAAGAGAAACAACTGGGTATTATTTCAGTTTTGGAAAGAAAAAAATACTTTGAATGTTTCTTTGCCAAGGTTTTATTGCCAGTATTATTTAAAATAATGTATTAAGGGACTAGGGAACTCTAATTATGACTGAGGGAAATGTCTTAGTGATTAAAAATAAATGTAGAGATGAAATGTAGCTTTTCTATATGGCAAGCTGCATGAAGTAATATTCCCTACAGAAAGAATTCATTAAGTTCTCTGTATCTTATCAGGAACAGAAGAGATCTTGTGTTTGCAAAAACACCCATCTTGTGTATGAACTAGTGCAGAGCAGATGGGTCTCCGAAGTGTTGTGAAGCTTTTGTAGGACATAGGATTTAGGCATAAATCATGTATGTCAGATAAGAGTTATCCAGCATATAATGACATAGGAATCTGTAAGTCCTCCATCCTAGACTATTTTCTGAAGGCACTGGCTATACCCTCAGGGAGCAGAGGATGGTCAGAAAACATATCAGAAACCAAAGAAGAAACATGAACCCCTCTCTATTTCGTTTTCTGCCTTACCCTCCACACCTACAAATTAATAAACACTAATATGCATTGAGTGCCTACTATGTGCCAGAAAGTCTTCTAACAATTTATAGATGTTATTTGTTGCAAAATTTTTCAGACAATGTCCTATTATTTTTATTCCACAAATAAGGAAACCAAGATACAATTAATTAATTTGTTAATAAATTAAAAATAAATAAATTAATTTGTTTATGATGACACTGCTATTAAGTGATAAATGCAAGACCTTAACTTGCACTGGAATATTACTTTTCTTACGAACCTAGCACAACAATGACCTTTAATAGGGCTAAGCCAGGATATGTCCAGGCCAAGCTCATCTTATTTGTTCTGTAGGACAGCTGCTAGTATATAGGGAATAAGATCTTTGTCAGAGGTAACCCTTATTTTATTTTTAGTAGGCAGAAGCTAGATTTCTAACAGTTAGTCCTGAAGTTATTGGTAACCTGTTTTTAACACCTCTTTATATATTTTAACACTCATTTTATATATTTTTGTCCTATTTTTCATCTTCTGAGTGTCTATACTATATTTCTATATGAAAAATTAAATTATAGGAAAATCTGCACATTAAATTTTTTATGTTTATAATATTTTGATGCATTTAACACCTTCAAACGGAAACTATTTCTTTCCTTAATGTATTCAATTTAATCAAATGAAGAAAACATCATTTTTTAAATATAAAATCGTGCTCAGTTTTGACAGTCTGACGTTTTATCTCACTTTCAGTTTGTCTCAAACAGGAGTTGTCCACAGACCTTGCTTTCTTTTACAAGTTGAGCAGCATGGCTTGTGAATGAGACCAGCAATTGCAGCGTTGCAATGTTCAGAGGGAGCCTCTCGGGCACCAGGGTGGTGTTCGTGATGGAATGGAGTCCAGAAGGTTTTCATATTTTCCTTTGTGGGACAAAAATATTAAGAAACTCCAATTTTAAAATGCAGATATTTAGAAAGAGGAAATTAAATCTTTTTATATTCATGTAAAGTGATTTTAAGGTAGCTTTCAGGAGAATTATTTTTTTTAAATGAAGTATACCATGTAAAAGAATTAAGTATGAATATTTACTAGGGATATTCAATATTATTTTACCAACTCTAAAATTAAGTTTAAATGACATAAGAGAAAGATAACCATTTTTTTTAAAGTTCACCCGGTAGTTAAGTGAGTAATAAAATAATACTGTGGTGTATTCTGCATATTGTGAAGAAGACTCAGTGAGAGGACATGAACTTCTTACTGAAGTTAAATCAATTTGCTGTTTGTCATTGTCGTTGTTGCTGTTGTTGTTTGTATCAGAGGCCAATTTGCAGCAACTAGTCAGTAAATGCAGGGTAATTTTGAGGCAAAATTCTCGGGGCATAAATGTGTCTTCTCTTCTAGTTAGTGTGGTGTTTCTAAGTTGATCATTTAGGAATGATTTCTGTCCCCACTTCCTCTTCTTATGTATCCTCCGATACACACTAAAGTAAAACTTACCTGAATCCTCACTTATTTTATTGTGTGCAATGTCTAATACTTAGACTGCATCCCACTTTATATATTTTTATCATGTTTTTTCTTCTTCTGAGTGTTTATACTATATTTCAAGATGAAAAATAAAATTGTAGAAAATCTAAATATTAAAAATCTCAATTGCATTCCAGTGCTTTAGTAATTGTAGGGAATTAAATACTATTTCAATATCCATTATCAGTATTCTTATTGATGCAAGATAATCCTATATCATGTTGAGTAACGGTTAAACTCCGAAGCATCAACGCAGTTCTCATGACACCATGGTGCCATCCCTTCACATCGGGATTGTTTGCAGACCATTTCATGCTGCATGTGGTGTTGCTATGTGCCAGTGAGTACAGCAGACTGAATTGCTTGGTCCCCCAGTCAGCTTCCAGTTCCCTTGACTGTTTTTTTTTGACATGTGAACATTTTCCTGAGAATTCCTTCTGAAGATATGTAAAAGGTCATTTAGCATGTATTTTCTTTCCTTGCAGCATTAAGTTGTTCTGCTTTATTAGGACAGCCAACTTGGGAGGGTAGCAGGGTCAGGCTGAGCAGTCAAGAGCACTGCAGATCTGTGTGTGCTAAATATTTCCATATATATTCATATATATGTATACAGGTATGTAAGTATATATATATGGTCATTAGTACATTAAAATTATATGAAATTCTTTTCTTTTATACAGCAATTGTATTGCTGTCAGTGGCAACCAAATTAAACAAACCTCCATGCTGAAAACAACTATTATTTTACCAACTATAGACTGAAAATTTTTTCTGTGTGTATAATTGAAATGATGTTAAGACTTAAAGGGAGCAGTTAAAGTTTTCCTATTTGCACTTTAGGTAACTGTAAATGGAAGAGAGAAAGTCACTTTCACCTCAATCTCCAACCAAGCCCCACACCTGGATAAAAAATAGAGTCACTGGAACAGGATCAGGGCACCTTACTGTTCTTGCCTTGAGCTTAAGTCATTTCAGTTTGAATCTTCAGGCAGTTCTGTTTTACCCTGACTAAAAGCAGGCATAGAATTTGGCTGTAGTCAAAGGCATATATTGCCCATAAAGAAATAAACTAATACTTAACTAGAATAGACCACACGCAGGTATCGTACTGAGACAATTTCACCACAACTAGCAATGATCAAAAGTTAACTTACCTAGTTTGGATGCAGTCTTATAGATCTTATCGTAACTTTTGCCAAATAGAATGCTTTGAACCGGAATTTGAGAGACCTGTGATGTCCCACGATAAGGCCAAGGAGAGGAAGCACTGAAAAGCTGAGGTAGGGAACTAGGTGCCACCAACGATGTTAGATAGACGCCATGAATTTATTTAGAGTCTAGAAGTCATAAAAATTTGTTTATCATGGACTTAAAAGGGACCTTTGTGATCAGGTAATTGTCTGACCTAATTTTATGGGTAAGGAAAGGTAGCCAAAACAAATTTAAATGACTTCTAAAGAGCTGCATGGTGAAAGACAGGGATTGTGCTGAATTCAAGTGTGCTCTCACTCAGTGCTTTCTCTCTTTATCCTCTTACCATACGTGAGTCCATGGCCAAGGTATTCTTTTCTTTAAAACAGCCACGCTTCACCCATTTCCTGGAGCAGCTCATTCGGGTCATGTGTCCCAGGGCTGTTTTTCTTTCCTTTCTCTAAGAGTGAATTTTTAGGTTGAAGCAGAAGGACAACAGCATTGAATTGTCAGCTTTCTGAAATGCTAGTTCAGGAGTAATGCGAAGAAAAGGTTGTAAGAGAAACTTAATATAGGCTGGGTGAAAGTTATTATAAAAAGTAGGTGGGTTCTTTTGCCTTGCATTTTGGGATACATCCTGAAGGTGAAGAAGGGCAAAATGGAATCGTACATGTATATAGGATTAGAATCTCAGAGTAGAGGAGATCTATGCCTTGCCTTTCTCAAATAGGACTTTCATGATTGACAGGCCTGCAGTGGTGGCAGGAAGTGTTGGGGTCAGCAAGAATAATCCTTTGGAAATTCATTTTCTTTTTTTTCTAGAAAAATTCAATATTTGTTTATCTAGAAAAAAAGTATTTATAGAACATCTTCTGTGTCACCTAAAATGATAGTTATGTCTCTACTCTTAAGTTACATAAAGAGATCAAATAATAAACCGAATTTAGATAATAGTGTAGTTGGCAAATTGGGACCAATGTCCTGTATTTATATCGTTTCTTTTTCCCATTCCTTCCATGGATTTGTTCAGAATGTTTCTCCCCTCTCTCATGAAAAACTGCAGTTTTTCTGAGGCTAGTGCATTAGACTTTTAATTATGTACTCATCTTTTCACTAAATTCCACACACTCCCTGATTATTCTCCTAATTTTTGAAGTCTTGGGCACATAAAAATGATTGACAGAGGCTACCTGTCAGAAGTGGCACTGAGTAGAGGAGAATGAAAACTTGCTCTTTGTAATATGTTCTTTTCGGAAGTAGTGTACGTGTATTGTTTTTGTAAGTAGAGAAAATATAGGCAAATTCTAATGTTTCTTTGGCTTCTGCTTCCTTCCCTAGTCCCTCTTGGATTTGTCCATGAGGTTCTCTCTTTGTATACTCACCTCCTGATCACCGTCTTACTATCTAATGGAAATAGGAATAAGTGACTGACTTAGACCTGTGATGGACTGGCTCAAAATTAAAGCCACACCTCTGAACTTGCTCCCCAGCTCATCTTGTTAAAATGACATTTGTTACTCAAGTAGCCTAAGGACAATCCTAGGCTGCCTGAGTTATCTGTTGGTCTCTTATTTTTCATTTCCTCTGTGCCTAAGTGGGGTCCTAGTTTGCTGGATTGGGCTTTAGCCTTCTTCCTCAGTTTTGCCTACCAGCCCAGACCTAACGTACACTTATTTTTCCATGGTTCTCAGGAGCTTTGCTACTCCACTTTGATATGGTTCCTCTTCCTCCCCTGACTGGAGTCCCTGCCCCACATCTCAGCCAATGGCAGGGTGAATGGCTATGCAGAGATTTGGATGGCAATCTTCCTGTCTGACTCCAGAGAATTTCCACTGATGCATTCTTTATCTGAATGAATACTATCTGAACTTAGTGCCAAGTAAATCCAGAAATGCCAGAACTGAGGTACACTAGACTGTGCCCAGGCACCTGGCTGGCTCCTGTAAATTTGTCTACTTTTCCTATTTCTGATGCATGGGTCTCTCTTGGTTCCAGGTTGTGACCAGCATGCATATTTTATTAACAAGTTCTGAGTATATATGCCATCATGATGTATGAATTCTTGCATAGTTTTTGTCAATTTTTAATCATATGAGTGCTATAAGAACATATCTGCCTAAAATAGAACAAAACAAAAAGGAAGAATAAAATTACATATTGTGAACAAGACTAAAGTCTACTTTGGCCAAGTCTCTTCTATTCATGCTTCACCTCTTAAAGTCAAAACGGTAATGAATTTAAATTGTACACTTTTGAACGATTTTCTAGAAATCCTTTTAGTATTACTTAGTGTGCACATATGTTTATGTGTTGATTTCTGTTATCTCAGAATCACTAATCATTCAATTATTTTACATTTGACTGCCCAGTAGGTAAAAAAGAATGTTTTATTCTCCTTGAATTTTTTCCTGTCTTTGAAAGTGAGAATGAATATTATTTAGTTAACTATCAGTTTACCCTTGTAATTTTTTAATTGGTATTTTGGCCTTAAAAACTCTTTATTCCTTATCTTGATTAACTTCTGTTTATTACATATATGCAAATAATTTGCCAGGATAATATTCAAGTTCTACTTTAATATATTTTTAGTAATTCAAATTGCAGTCTAATCAATCATTCTCTTTTTATGATTTTTTCTTTCAAGTTTGAAAGGATTTCCCTAGACCTAAGATTAGATATGGCATATTAATTTTCAAAATACATAAGCAAATTTATCACACTGTTGTATAAAATAAAAAAGGAATGTGCTAAAGTCAAATTGAAATAAAATGTTCAAGTTCCCCAAAGTGGGATGGTAATAATGAGGAAGGTATTTATTAGAAAAGGAGAGAAAATTAAAATTATCTCATAATTAAATCTTAATAATAAATATAGATGAATTTTACTCAATACACAATTATGAGGCAATATCTCAAAAGGAATAAACATTTTTCTTTTTAATCTCAGGTTACCATGCAGCAAGCACTAAGAAAACTGAGTAAAAAAATGCATTAAAATATCATACACCATGATTAATTGGGATTTATTCCTGGGGTGCAAGATTGGTACAATATTTGCAAATCAATAAACATGATACACCACATAAAAAGAAGGATAAAGATCACATGATCATATCAATAAAAGCTGAAGAAACATTTGATAAAATCCGACACCTATTCATGATAAAAACTCTTTACAAAATGGGATAGAGGGATCATACCTCAGCATAATAAAAGCCACATATGACAAACCCACAGCCAACGTCATATGCAATGGGCAAAAACTAAAAGTTTTCCCCTTAAGATCAAGAGATATCCAGCTTCATGTTTTGAATTACTTTTTGGACAGATGTGGGCCTTTTTCTTTCACAAAAAAGGGCTCAGTAGTTTAATTACTCTCTCCTTTCTTGAACCGCTGCCTTGTCAAGTCCCTGAACTGCAGAATCGCACCAGCACTGCGGGAGAGCTGGAGCACAGGGGTGAGTTCCCTGGTCTGCAGGCGGGAGCCAGCCGCTGGCAGAACATGTGCCCTTCTTGCTGGAGATAGCCTACGCTTGATCCTTCCAGAGGACATGTGTTTGTAAAGAGAGGCACAGGAAGTACTCTGTTAGGGAAGAAAAGAAGGCTGGGAGAATGTTACTTGAATTGCTCATTTTGAATTCTAATAGGGACTTGGGTCTGAGAGACCAGATGTAACATGGCTGTTGACAAAATTTGAACAGCTTTCTAGCAGCATTTTTCTCCCCCGATAAATACAATTTTAAGAAATATTCTCCTTGAGGTCTCAATTTTAAAAACGTTATCTTCTGGAGATAGCAATGTGAGAAAAAGATTTCTTCCAGTATGGTGTTTCTTCTTTTTTCCTCTCCTACATCCCTCTTTCTTTCCCTCCCTCCCTTCTTTCCTTCCTTTGTAGAATAATAGTATGGGGTCTTGTTAAATTCTTCTGTACATCAAAAATTAAGAGAAAATAATTATGAAGTTGTTAGTTTAGCAATTATCCACCTTTCTGGGTTCACCCAAATTCATCTTGCTTCAGGGCTGAATGTGTACCAGGTGTTGTTAGGTCCATCTTTTTAGCTCCACATTTTAGCGGATTTGGAGACACTGCAGTTTCTTCCCATCACCTGACCTTGATAATAGGAACCCAGAGGCCAATTGTGAGTTCTGCTTCTACACTTTTACTTGGCCCTCCAAACTGCATGGCCAGTCTTAAGGCAATTAGATACCTTTGTTTTGTAAACCTAACCTCTGGTAATACTAGAGTAGAAAAGTAAGAAAAAATACACTTTTATTTATTTTGCAATACACATTATAATGTGTCTCACATAATTTTCTTTCAAATTAAATTTTCCCAATGTTTCAAAGAACCATATTTTTATCTGGCATGTTCTTGGCCTAATCATAGAAGAAATATGTTTATTGCTTACATAACCATGTGACTCAAGCATGGAAAATACATATTAAATTATCTAATTCATCTTTTTGCCAATATTGGATTATTCCCCAAAGTCCACTGGTCTATTTTTTAGACTTGTTACATGATTCACTAATAGAATTTAACCAATATTATTTTTCTTATTTCTGTGTGAATTGACACAAATACTGTTCTCCAGTAAATGCAAAGTTTGTTAATATTTGCTAATTATATAAAGAAAATATTAATAATACCTTACATTTTGTAGTAATTTTTAGTGTGTATACATGATTTCCTTTAGTCTGTACCATCAATGACATATTTATGTATTTATGATATAGATGAGAAACTTAAGGTTCAGAAAAATTATATAACTTCCTCAAAATATTATAGCTAGTAATTTATCCAGTGTGGAATAAATTCTATAATTTTAAAATTCAATATGAAAAAATGTAAATTGAAAACATATTTAAAAAATAAAAGGTATTAATTAAACCCTACTCTGATGAGAAATCCAGCAAATACACTGAAAGTTTGGAAGCATATAAAATTTATATCACTTTCTCTTACCATTTTTACACTTTCTGAGTTTTGACAACTGCATAGAATTATGCCACAACAACTACTATCAATATAGAGAACAGTTCCATCATTCCCCCAATGTACCTCATGCTATCTCTTTCAATTAATAGTTAAATCCTTCCCCCGTTCTGAGCTGCCGGCAATCATTGATCTCTCGTGTCACTGTACTTTTGTGCTTACTAGAATGTCATGTAAAACGGAGGCATTTAGTACATAACCTTTTGAGTCTGACTTCTTTAACTGGGCATAATGTATTTGAGATTCATTGTTCTGTGGAATGTTTAATAGTTTGTTCATTTTTAATGCTAAGTAGAATTCCCCTGTATGGATATACCACAGTGTGGTCATTAGAAATGTTCCCAGGTTTTTGTGATTAGAAATAACTCAGGTATAATTCTCATGTACAGGTTCTTATGTGAACCTAGGTGTTGATTTTACCTCTCTAAGTGCGGGATTCTAGGTTGAATGCTAAGTATATGTTTAGAATTATAAGAAACTGCCAAACTGATTTCCAAAAGAACTTTTTATTTTGCATTTCCACCAGCAATACATGAAACTTCTAGTTATCCTGCATTTTTTCATGTTCTTTCCTACTGTCATTTGAGTCAGTAGATGTATAGGGGTATCTCATTGTGATTTTTAATTTGCATTTCCTTAATGAATAAGGATGTTAAGCACCTTTTCATATACTTATTTGCCATCAGTATAATTTCTTAGAGATGTCTCTTTCAAATCTTTTGCTCATTTTATTTTTTTGAGTTATAGTAGTTTATTTTCTTACTACTGACTATGAGAGTTCTTTATAATTTCTAGATAAAAACAAAAATTTGGTCAGATATGTGATTTGCAAATATTTTCTTTCAGTATATGAGTTGTCTTTCTATTCTGTTACATATCTTTTTTGTAGGAAAAAAGTTTTAATTATTTATATAAAGGCATATTTAAACATGCTGGTTTCTTCACCTGGGATGTCTGGAAGCATACCATCAAAATTTAAGGATATGAGGGGAGCTAGTTGTCTAGATAGTAAGATAGAAATCTGCAAGGAAGCTTGGCCCCAATGGTGTTACCATATTAGCAAATTAAAGAACCCTGCCACTGCCCCCTTCCACTCTCATCAGGTGAATTAATCAGTTCTTTTAGTCGGTTCTGTGAATTTCAGAACTTTTTGTAAATTTCAACTGAAATACTTCTAACTGGTACAACTACTATGATAATCAATCTTAAAAAGAATAATTCTGATAAAAAGATATAATAATAAATGTATTGTTTATTCCCTAGTTTGACAACTTACATATCTTGTGGAAGACGAATCTATATTTCTTCATTTAATACCTCTCACCATAAACAATGAAAAAAATAGTACTGCCACAATATTTAAGTTAATTTTCTTATGGTTAGGAGATGACTCCATATGCTGTTTTAAAAACTCATATAATTAATAAGAGCTCTGGGTCAGTTCCAGCGGTAGAACGACATTTTTATTGAACAAAAATTTCAATGTGGACTATATAGTAGGGTGCAGTTCATTAAGCGTTGTTGACCTTATACAAGAACAAATTAGATTAGATTAGTCTATGATGTAAACGAAACAACCCAATTAATTGCCTCTTTAAAGCATATTCATAGTTTTCTTCCACTGAACAAATATATAAATTATAATAAAATGAGCAAAATCAAAGGAAAGAAAAGAGAAACAAATTTCTTTATGTATCCAAATTTATATTCAACTAAATTTCCTATTTTAATAAAACATTTGTCTTTTCCCATGTACAGCATTTATTAAATTATGAAAGACTATGATACAATAATCCTGTTCTCATATATCTTTACACACTAATATCCTTCTAATTTTCTTTAAAAGCATAGTTTTAAAGATTGCATACTATTCTTTTTTTAAGGTAGAAGTAAGGTTGAGGAATTTATTTGAAGTGGAGGTTTATGATACATTTGATTAAGAAAATGTTTTCATAATAACAATCTTTATTGCATATTTACTATTTCCAGATATTCTGCTAAATTATTTTATTTTTAGTATGTGTTGTTATGTATACTGTGTATAATTTAAAGCTTACAATATTTTTGCTTTTGTTTATATTTTTATCTATATACTGTACTGAATTAATTACTCTTGTATTTGTACATTTTTTAATTTATTGTTTTGAGAGAGAGAGAGAGAGAAATTTGTTGGTCCCCTTAGTTGAGCATTCATTGGTTGCTTCTTGTATGTACCCTAACTGGAGATGAACCTGCAACCTTGTATCAGGGTGATGCCCTAACCAATTGAGATACCTGGCCAGGGCCTATTGTGTATTTTAAAGAAAAAATAATTGTAATTACTCACTTGTCATGCACTGTGCTAATAATTTAACTTTCATTGTTTCAGCCAGTCCTCACAGCTAGTTTTATGAGTTAGATAATATTATCATTTCCATTTTATTGATGAGATCAGTTCTGGAAGTTTATGTAATTTCCTGAACATCAAAATTTCAATTCATGTCTGTCTGACTACCTGAAGCTCTTAACTGTTATACTAAACTGCAAATGAGTAGATTATTTTCTTGTTTTTCTATCCTTCATATTGTGTCGCAACAAATATTTTAATGTTTATTTATTTATTTTCTTACATTATGTTAAATATTGTTTCTTAAAGAAAGATTACCAGAAAAGGCAAAGTAAAATTTTTCTAAGATTCTGGGTGCATAATGTCATTTTACAAATAAGTTGTAGCGATTTATACTCTTTTTAAGGTTTGGGTTTTCTCATAACATGATCGAATATTATCATTTGTTAAATGATATGTAATTATTACATTTTTAAATGCACACTTTAGAGTATTAATGAGTTTAAAATTTTTAGTATGTATTCATTATTTTTTCCTTTTCAGAAAAATTCACCTTTTTTCATTTTTCTGTCTATTAAACGTTTCAAATATTGTGGTTCTCTTATGTATTTAACTGAACTCAACATTCATTAAAAACATGAGCATTTGAGTCATCTTATATCTAGAAGCACTTTTCTTATTTTTTTCACTTTTATTTTTAAATCTGTTACCATTTCAAAATTCATGTAGTACATATATCAGTATTTCTCTTTCTGACATTTTATACCCCTTATAAGATTGCAGAGTCCTCTACCATCAGATTTCATTAATGTTCATGTTTCTCTTAGCTTATCTATGACTTTGTTTTTGATAGTTAACTTAATAACCTGTTTATTATTGGATGTCATGAAGAATTGGAATTATTTTATAACTGATTAATAGCTTAAAATTATTAGTAATGCCTCAATAAATTTGCATGCATTTTTAAATTTACCATGCTAACACGTTAGATTATAGTCATCTAGCAACATATTAATTAGAATTGAACCATTTTCATATATTTTCTTGTTAGTACATTTTTCTTGTTAATACTATATGAAATTGTAGTATTTTTTTAAATTGCCTTTTACCAGACTGCGAGCTCTGTGAAGGCAGGATTGTGCCCTTACTATTTTCTGATATCATAATGGCTCTGGAATCTGAGTGATAATCAAGATAAGTATTTTTTCAGTTATGTGTGCACATACACACACACCCATGTGTAGGCATCTATAAGTATGTAGGTATCTATATGTATACATATGTGAACACACATATGTGTAGACACACACATCCATATATTGTTTAGACTGGCACATAAAAGGAGATAATAGTGTAAGAAATGCATGAAGTGTTTTAAAGGATTTCTATGCAATGTCATTCTAAGATTTATAATTTAGGACCATAAAGAAAAAAAGAGAAAGAATGAAAACACAGTTAAAATGCTTTCCCCTCAATCCTCTCCCTC